>VIAB01010124.1:36236-47826 GCA_009801035.1 Oophaga pumilio | reverse complement strand
CGTACCTGCATTTTCCGGGTTATATTCCGGGTTGAAAAATTCATGGCGGATCCGTCAAAAAAAGGAATCCGTTTGCATCCGTTTTTCACCTTTTCTGGCAGATCTGCTATTTTCACACTTTGGCGGATTATAGCTGACACCAAACGACTGAAGTGTGAAAGAGGCCTAACGTGGCAAGGCCCTCACTGTCCCGTTCAATGTCCTTTTATTGTGGATTACATATAAAAAGCAGGAGAGCTCCTGTTGGAGCTGCACTGGACGATGGCTGTTTCGCGCAACACTGCGCTTCTACGGGTCCTAGGTAGGGAGGAAAAAGCAAACCTGATGTACAGGTGAAACACCTCCCCTCTTAAAACGTCATGAAAAAAAATTGAGACATCAAAAATACCCAAATCAAACTTGGTGAACAAAATCAACATACATAATGCTTATAGGTTTTTAGATTCCTGGTACCTCCAAAGGGTAGGTACTGCAATAAGTACTCCTGTTGCATATACCTTTGCAAATCTCTTTTTGGCCATCTTTGAAGAGAGATATATATATATTCTGAAAATAATCCCTTTTTTAAGCATATTCAACTCTATCTGAGATTTATAGATGAGATCTTCATGTGTGGGACAGTTCACAGGATTCCTTTTTCAGTTTTGTGGAATTCTTAAACGTATCCAACACCATGAATATGGGTTTTACTTCAAAATTTGGTGGCGAGGAGTTGGAGTTTTAGGATGTGTGAGTGATGGTGCTGGAACGATCTCTGAGAACGAAGGTCTTTCGGAAGCCCATTTCCACCAATTCACTACTGCACATCGATCGTGCCCATCCCCCACATTTGAAAAAATCGTTACCCTACAGTCAATTTCTCAGATTAAACAGAATTAACAATGATCCAATTCAATTTCAAGAACAGTCTTTGGATCCCTATAATAGATTTAGAAAAATAGGTTATCCTAAAACCGATTTGGATACAGCTCTTTAAAGAGTTAGAACTTTAAATTCTATTACTGATGATTCCATTCCTTCTACATCGAATGCACAAATTAATGTATCACAAAATACACAGGAAACTAAAGGTAAAAGATTAATTTTTAATTTTGAATTCGGCCCAATGGATAACCAAATTAGAACGGCCATTAATAAAAATTGGCACCTTTTAGAGAAAGCTGATATTTCATATTAGCCAGGGGCCCATTGGTGACATATAGGAGAACAAAAAATTTAAAAGACCTTTTAGCACAGAATCGAATTAAGACTGACAGTAATAATTGGATAAAAAAAGAGTATACTTGTAGGTAACTTTCAGTGTGGCCATTGCTCCTTTTGCCCATTTCATTTGACTGAGAGACAACTACATTAGGGGGAATTGTACATGTGGTACATGACTTCATTTCCTGTCGCACGAACTACGTCTTATATGTCATTTTCTGTCCCTGCGGATTCCATTATATTGGGAAAACAATCTGTCCCCTTTTTGTTCATTTTAGAGAACATTTTAATTCTATCATCTCTGGTAAAGGGGTCCCTAGATTAATCAAACATGTTAGAGCAACTCATGCCGGGAACCCAGAGGTACTACGTTTTGCAGGGATTGAGTAGGTGACATTGCCCGCGCAAGGGGGAGACCTCCATAAATTATTACTGAGAAGGGAAGCCAGGTGGATCCTGCGCACCCGTGCACAGGGTGCATCAGGATTCAATGAGAAATTGGACATGTCTGTCTTTTTGTAATATGAAATGTGCCTTTTTTATTCATCCTTTCTATAATTATAAGGCTTGTTTTTAAATGTATGTTGATTTTGTTCACCAGGTTTGATATGGGTATTTTTGATGTCTCAATTTGTTTGGATGATGTCTTAAGAGAGGAGGTGTTTCACCTGTATATCAAGTTTGCTATTTCCACCCTAACCAGGACCCGTAGAAGCGCAATGTTGATCGAAACGGCCATCGTCCAGTGCGGCTCCAACAAGGGGCTCTCCTGCTTTTTATATGTAATCCACAAATAAAGGACATTGAAGGGGACGGTGAGTGCCTTGCCTTTTCTTGCATGTGGGATGTAGACATCCTCTTTCTAACTTCACCAGGCTTGGCACCCGTTAATCCCAGGAGTCTGAGTTGATTGATTATCCCAGAGAGGTGCAGCTGTGCCGGTCATTTGTGCTCTCTTTCAGCATTTATTCTCATTGCAGCTTTATTTTCTTTCTCTGAAACCAATTGAGCGCTCCTTTGACTGTATGTTTAGGAATCATTGTTTTCTTCAAATGTCCACCCTTGTTTCATCTTCCAGTTCTGCTTTTATGAGGTCAACCAAAAAATAACTTGCAGATTCTTTTTGAGCCTTCTAAAATGCCTCATTGTCCCCCTATAAAAGGGGCAAAAACATTTAGTTATTCTATGATATGAGAAAATATAAATATTTAGACTGCATTAATCCAAACTACATTTCTAACCTTTTAGTTCTGCACTGTTGGCCATAATAACTTTCACAATTGGTCTTGTTTCTTCAAGAAAGACAATGATAAGGACCACCGTGTACGGTTTGCAGTTGGAAATGGACTAAGGCAAGATGTATGGAAGGAATTCATTAATCGTTTTGGTAATATACATATCTATGAATTTTATGCTGCAACAGAAGGAAACTCTTTTTTTTTCAACTTCACTAGAAAAGAAGGCGCAATGGGAAGATGCAGCAGCTTATTACGGGTATGTAACATAGAAATGTAATTATTGTGTATCTTAAATTTAAAGAAATCAGAAAAATTAGCTAGAACTTTTGAAAAGTTGAAATATCAAATCTGTTTGCAATCAAGAGAGTCTTCCAAAATATTAGTCTCCTATGTAACAGCAGTTTAGAATAACTAATATATGTTATGGAAAAGGTTAAATAAAAGTCAAAAATGTAATTTTTTGTGAAAATTTCAAAATAACTCATTCTAATTTTATAAGGTAATTCCACTGACAGTGGCTTCCCAAGGAAAACTACCACTTTGGGATTTTAGAAATGATTTAAAGTGCATTTGTTTTTGACAAATGCTGCTACAACACTCAGTTGTCAAGTGTTAAAAGTGTGATAACATGCAAAAAGTAGAAAAGTGCTTTCCTATCACTGCACTGATGACATTCATATCCAATCTTGATAAAAAGTTGTTAGGTCAAATATGACAAGAATTTTACTAAGTGTCTTCTGGAAATTGTTGTATTTTAGCGCTTAAGACCTCATGATGTGATCAAATATGATGTGGAAAAGGATGAACCAGTCCGTGATGCTGCAGGACATTGCATTCATGTTGCAAAGGGTAAAAATACTTACACTCCTAGCTAAAATAATAACTTATTATATTGTACTTACGGTAAATTCATCTATTTTATCTGGATTTTCCAGGGGAATTCAAGATAAGATTTTTCTCTGCAGCATTTATTAGTACTGTCTCCAAAGTTAGCTCAGAATACTAGAAAATAAGTGAACGTGTCTTCTGGAACCATGATACATACATTTATGGTCACATTATTGCCACCTTTGTTTAGTATAGAAAAGCCGTTATCTTCAGAAATAAGCGGCTATGTATCAAGTGTGTACCATTCGATTTTTTTTCTAATAACCTGTCTAAATACAGTCAATAATGTCACCATCACCATGCAAGTAGTAATTCACTCAAAGAAAAAGATATAAAATAGAAACATAGGGCCGCGTTACACGCTTCAATGTCCCAGCGATCCCACCAACGATCCGACGTGGATGTGATCGCTGGGTCATCGTTAGCTGATCGCTGGTGAGCTGTCACATGGGCAGACTCACCAGCGATCAGGACCAGCGAGCAAGTTGGTATCCAGGGTAAACATCGGGTAACTAAGCACCGTGCGGCGCTTAGTTACCCGATGTTTACCCTGGATACCAGCTCCCAGTGTCTGCTGTACGGCGCTGGGAGCACGCTGATTGTTGATCTCCCGCTGTCACACGCAACGATGCGCGCTGGCCAGTGGGACACCAACGATGAAAGAATGGTCCAGGACATTCGACGATCAGCGATATCCAGCAGGGGGGCCAGTCGCCGCTGCGTGTCACATGTAGCGAGATCGCTGGCGAGGTCGCTGTTGCGTCACAAAATCGGTGGCGCTTCAGCGATCTCGCTTGCGATCTCGCTATGTGAGACGGAGGCTATATTGACGTGAATTTTTTTTTTCTTTGTAGTCATCTGTGAGCTCCATGCACCTGTCTGCTGGTGGTTTCTTCCACCATGTTTGATCAGTTCTTTTCCCCATATGCAGAGTCAACACTCTCCAAAGATTTTCAATAGGATTGAGATTAGAGCTGTTTTGAAGGCACAATGGAGCAACTGACGTGTGGCAAAAACATTATGTGAATCCAACCTTTGTGAGAATTCACAATTATATGGCATACAAGAAATGTACAGAACAGGGACATATTTTTATCTGTAATGGCTGTGCACTGATTGAGAGTAAATAGTAAATTTTTCTTTGCACAGGATTCCGTATAAATAGGAGGACCTTTCATCAAATTTCTCATGTTGAACTGGATACACAGTGCAATAGTTGCTGCAGAACGACAAAGTGTTTTTATGGTTTTTTTTTATTTCTCCTTTGAATTGTTAATGGCTGTCATAAGCCAACTACAGGAGAAAGAGTTTGCAATCTAATACCTTTTTTTGACGTAGAACCCCATGTTTAACATAGGGAAAGAGAGGAAATTATGTGTAGCTAAATTAAAACACCCAGTGAAGCTAGGACCCGCTGGTGAGGACAGGTAATTGAGACTGGTATACTTGCTGGAAATGGGCATGAAGTCTGAGGTTTGTTTAATAAAAGGTGTAGAAGTAGGTTTTTCTCGGAGATAAGCTGCTATGATGAAAGAACCTTCCCAGACTTTGTGTCTCCAATATATTCTCCAAAATATTCTCCAAGTTATGAATATTGAGGTTAGTATAGATCAGATATTGATGGGACATACATTTTCAACTTCAGGACCAATAGAGGAAGAATATGTATATTTTTTTTATAACTAAGACATGCGAATCAGCCCCAAATCAATAGTGGCTAGACAGGAAACATGACATGGCTATTGTCAGCTATCTATGAAAAGGTAAAATGCTGATAAAAAATATGACAGTGATATTGAATGCCTGTGATCGTCAGGAGCGAAGATATTGTGAATGTTGGGAATCTTATAATTTTCTGAAACTGAAGCCACATCCCATGACCAGCCCTGTTATGAGTCATCAAGGGTTTGTTTGAAGTCTGTAACCATGAAGACACATAGGTCTGCTAATAATCTGTAGAGAAAAATGGTAGATTTTTTTTATAAAAGAGGAAATATTACTTGCTAAATAAAAAGCAGAGTGAATTACTTTGTAAGAAACACTGAGCTCCCTTGATTGTGTCACTCATTTTGTTGTGTCACTCTATTGTAGACATATTTTCATCTGTTTCTTCTGGAGCACAAGATGTGAAATCTCCGTTTGTAGTCCAACTGTACGTATTTTCACAGTCTTATGGGAGTATGTATCTTCTTCACCCCTCCCTCACAGATGCGGTCAATCACAGCACGGCAGCTGATCCTGTAGTCTATTAGTCTCAGATACTGTGGAGCTGTGACTGGCCTAGTCTGGGAGGGATGAAAGAGCAAAGACTTTGAAGAAACAACAATTTGAATTTCAAGCAAAGATTTCACATACTGCTCTGCAGAAGAAACAAAAAAGCATATTTGTGCAACAGAGTGATACAGCGCAAAATGGAAAGAGTGGCAGAATCAGGGGACTCTCAAGGGAGTTTTACACGTTATATAAAACAATATTTTGTGTAAGTGACAAGTCATCTATGATACTATTTTTTAAACTTTTTTTAACTATAAAATAAATGTTTACAACAGTGCACTAAAATGGAGATGCAATTCCTATTTTACATGTGTTTGACTAACACATTGCTTTATTACCATTTGGTTATAGGAGAAGTTGGTTTGCTAATATCTGAAATTACAATTACTAATCCTTTCACGGGATATGCAGGAGAAGAATCACTGACTGAAAAGAAGAGGCTTCGAAATGCGTTTAAAAAAGGAGATGTATATTTTAATACAGGAGATTTGGTAATGATAGACAAACAAGGTTTCATCTTCTTCCAGGATCGTGTAGGAGATACATTTCGGTAAGATATCTAGTATGTCTTCTTGTAGCTGTGAAAGCTCCATCTGCGTTAAGAATAGTTTTGGTCATTGGTGGAGTTCATGTTTCACACTCCACAGACAAGATTTGATCAAGTGTGTCCCTGCACAATGGTGGGGGTGGGAGCAATGTACATCATAAGTGCCGGAGAAAGCCAGTAGAGCGAGGTTCACTCTACTAACTGCATCTCAATGAGGTCATATTGCTGGCAATGATCAGCTACAGGCTATCCCAAAAATAAAGGCTGAAACCTGCTCTGCAAGCAAATCAGTTTGTACAACAGAATGACAAATCTGCAGGTCATCCGGCATCTAGGAAATAGCGACCACAATATTGTACAGTTTCATTTGTCTTTAGCTAGGGGGACTTGGCAGGGAGTCACAAAAACACTGAACTTAAGGAAGGCAAAGTTTGACCAGCTTAGAGATGCCCTTAATCTGGTTGACTGGGACAATGTCCTCAGAAATAAGAATACAGATAATAAATGGGAAATGTTTAAGAACATCCTAAATAGGCACAGTAAGCAGTTTACACCTTGTGGGAATAAAAGGACAAGGAATAGGAAAACCCCAATGTGGCTACACAAAGAAGTAAGAGGGGCAATTAACAGTAAAAAGAAAGCATTTAAACTACTAAAGCAGGATGGCACCATTGAAGCTCTAGAAAACTATAGGGAAAAAAATACTTTATCTAAAAAACTAATTAAAGCTGCCAAAAAGGAAACAGAGAAGCACATTGCTAAGGAGAGTAAAACTAAACCCAAACTGTTCTTCAAATATATCAATAGTAAAAGAATCACAAGTGAAAGTGTAGGCCCCTTAAAAAATTGTGAGGAAAGAATGGTTGTAGATGACGAGGAAAAAGCTATTATATTAAACACCTTCTTTTCCTCGGTATTCACGGTGTAAATTAAAATGCTAGGTGAAATGCAAAGAGACAAATAAAATCCTATACTAAGGGTCACCAATCTAACCCAAGAAGAGGTATGAAACCGGCTAAATAAGATTAAAATAGATAAATCTCCGAGTCCAGATGGCATACACCCACGAGTAGTAAGAGAACTAAGTAATGTAATAGACAAACCATTATTTCTTATATTTAGGGACTCTATAGTGATGGGGTCTGTTCCACAGGACTGGCGCATAGCAAATGTGGTACCAATATTCAAAAAGGGCTCTAAAAGTGAACCTGGAAATTATAGGCCAGCAAGCCTAACCTCTATTGTTGGTAAAATATTTGAAGGGTTTCTGAGGGATGTTATTCTGGATTATCTCAATGAGAATAACTGTTTAACTCCATATCAGCATGGGTTTATGAGGAATTGCTCCTGTCAAACCAATCTAATCAGTTTCTATGAAGAGGTAAACTATAGACAGGACCAAGGTGAGTCACTCGCTTGATTTTTCCAAAGCGTTTGATACCGTGCCACACAAGAGGTTGGTACACAAAATGAGAATGCTGGGTCTGGGGGAAAATGTGTGTAAATGGGTAAGTAACTGGCTTAGTGATAGAAAGCAGAGGGTGGTTATAAATGGTATATTCTCTAACTGGTCGCTGTGACCAGTGGGGTACCGCAGGGGTCGGTGTTGGGACTTAGTCTCTTCAACATATTTATTAACGATCTGGTAGAAGGTTTACACAGTAAAATATCGATATTTGCAAATGATACAGAACTATGTAAAGAAGTCAATATAAGAAAAGATAGTATTCTGCTACAGATGGATCTGGATAAGTTGGAAACTTGGGCCGAAAGGTGGCAGATGCAGTTTAACAATGATAAATGTAAGGTTATACACATGGGAAGAAAGAATCAATATCACCATTACACACTGAACGGGAACCACTGGGTAAATCTGACATGGAGAAGGACTTGGGGATCCTAGTTCATGATAAACCTACCTGGAGCAGCCAATGCCAGGCAGCGGCTGCCAAAGCAAACAGGATCATGGGGTGCATTAAAAGAGGTCTGGATACACATGATGAGAGCGTTGTACTGCCTCTGTACAAATCCCTGGTTAGACCGCACATGGAGTACTATGTACAGTTTTGGACACTGGTGCTCAGGAAGGATGTAATGGAACTAGAATGAGTACAAAGGAGGGCAACAAAATTAATAGAGGGGATGGTGGAACTACAATACCCAGAGAGATTAGCAAAATTAGGAATTAGTCTAGAAAAAAAGACGCCTGAGGGGCGATCCAATAACCATGTATAAGTATATGAGGGGACAATACAAATATTTCTCCGACGATCTGTATACCAAGGAATGTGACGGTCACAAGGGGGCATTCTCTGCGTCTGGAGGAGAGTTTTTCCCACCAACATAGAAGAGGATTCTTTACTGTTAGAGCAGTGAGAATCTGGAATTCCTTGCCTGAGGAGGTGGTGATGGCGAACTCAGTCGAGGGGTTCAAGAGAGGCCTGGATGTCTTCCTGGAGCGTAACAATATTGTATCTTAGAGTTATTAGGTTCTTTAGAAGGGCGTAGATCTGGGGATTTATTCTGATGGAATATAGGCTGAACTGGATGGACAAATGTCTTTTTTTGGCCTTGCTAACTATGTTACTATGAATAGTGTTAGATCTGTGATGAGCATGTGACAATGAATCCTATGGTTGGACTTTAGTTAGTAAGATGCACAGCAGATTGGGTGATTAAATGACTAACAGAGCTTGCTGACAGTAGTTGCGAGTGCCAGCTATAATTCAGTAGTCCAATCGGGGTTAACATCCAAAATCCCCCCCCCACAAACCAGGATTCGGACATATGTCAATGGGGCCATAGACTATAATGATGCCGACAGCAAATGTGCGCTCTGTCGTGCATCATTTTTGGGAATGTACACCTACTAGAGGCGGACACCCAGGCCCAGTCCATCTGAAAATGGTGCCCGTCAGAGTGCACATTCGCTCTGCAAGCACCATTATACTGTAGTCTAAGGCCTCTTCAGTGCATACCTCTGAATCCTGTTTTGCGATGGGTTCGGACGTAAGCCCCCATGGGGGTCACTGAACAGGTGCCTAAATGCAATGTGAAAGCACTCTAGGCATATAACACTTCGCTCCAACAGCTGGAATCAGAAATACTGTAAGTCTGGCTGTTACCTACCTAAGTGCTACAGCCAATGCTGAACCCGGCGTCTATTGTACATAGATTTACAGGAGTGGGATCCCTCTGTCACGCCAGATTAATCCCTGTCATGTGAATGTGAAGTGCCAATGGGTTGCCCATGCCGTCTATACCTGGCATTTAAAATCCCCTAGTCCCTGATAAATGAAGAAGTGTTGTAGCGTATAAGCAATCAGAGGGTCTCATGGTCTGGTCCTCAACTTTGAGTTACAAGAAATAATTACTAAAAATTACTTTTATTTTCCTTTTTAAAGAAAAAAACAAACAAACAATATATTTGGTATTGCCGTAAAACAATTTGTACAACAAAAAATTCACATTTTAACCAGCACTGTAGGAAAAAAAATTAAAAACAAATAGCTAAATTGCTTCTTTCTGTTCTTTATACTTCCCAACAATGCACTAAAAGGTGATCAAACTGTTGTGTGTTCCCGAAATATCATTAATGAGAATTCCACCAATGCAGGTTTGTTTGTTTTTAAGTTTTTAAAGTGTTTTGTGCAAAAGTAGAAGCATATATTTTTTAATCAACCTGCAGAATATAGTTATCAAGTCGTTTATTGGGCAAAGTGAACAATATAAAAACAAGACCTAAAGGACACCAGCAGGAATGTCTACAGCTGTGTGACAGCCTTCTTTTAAAAGTGTGCATACAATTATGGATTAAGGCTAAACTTGACTGTTAAACCCAGAAGGTTTTAATTAATGAAACCTGCATAGTAAAGGGAACCTGACAGCACGTCATGCTATCCAAACTATGGGCAGCATGAATCAGACATTGGCATGTGTGTTTTACTCTAAAAAGCAGCGGCATTTCAGATCAAACATACTTTGCAGAGTCATCATGACCTGATCCATTAAGACTGGTGTTTCGCACACCAGCCTTAGTGAGGGGCATGCAGGAATAAGGCCTCGTTCACACTATCAGTATTTGGTCAGTATTTCTCACAAGAATTTGTAAGCCAAAACCAGTAGTGGGTGATAAATACAGAAGTTGTGGACGTGTTGCTATTATACTTTTCCTCTGACTGTTCCACTCCTGTTTTTGGTTTACAAATACTGATGTAAAATACTGACCAAATACTGAAGGTTTGAACGTGACCTCAGATGCACAGAATTTATTAACAAGCGCACGCCACTTAACATGTGCTGAATCTTTATCAGTGGTATGCGCCTCACCAGAAATGTTACTCCAGTCCTTGACTGGAGTAAAATTTCTGCCCATAAGAATTGCTGGTATTTTTGATTCAAACTGGTGACTAAACGACAAAAGTTACAAACTTTTAGTACAACTCCACATTGTGAAAACATTTTGCAGCAATTCAAAATGTATTATGCTGGTTTTCTAGAGTATACGGTACACACTGACTAGTCAGCCAATAAACTTTGGGGCTTATACCTGTCAGTCATGGCAAGTAGAAAAGAAGCTGTTGGGAACCACATCACACAAGTAGGCCGAGACACATCCCTGGACAGCTTAGAAAAATATTTTTGCTCTAAAACGCCTCAGCATTTTAAAGTAAACAAAACATGGCAGCAATCAAGCAGTCAGTGTCTGATTCATGCTGCCTGCTGTTTGAGCAGCATGAATCTGCCGACAAGCTCCCTTAAGGCTAAGTGCACACGTTCAGGATTATTTGCGGTTTTTTTGCGTTTTTCCGCGGGAAAAACGCGTCAAAAACGCATGAATTAAGCATCCTATCATTTAGAATGAATTCCGCAATTTTTGTGCACATGGAGCGTTTTTTTCCGTGAAAAAAACGCATCACGGAAAAAGAAGCAACATGTTCATTAATTTCGCGGAATTCTAGCGTTTTTCCCGCTATATTATTGACCTAGAAAGTTCAGGGAAAAATTGTGGTAAAAACGCGTCAAATCCGCGCAAAAACGCACCAAAAACGCGCACAACCTTTCCCTTTAGGTGATATTAATTTTTCGAGTACAAGATTGGAATACAATGTATGGGATCCGACTTGTCTGAATTTTAAATGTTATATCTAAGCAAAATATATTCTCTGTAAGTTAGCAGTCTGTAGACTCTACGTGGATCATATTAATTAGCTGGGAACATTTTCAAAATTGTACTTTCAGCTGTCAGACCCTTTCATTAATGGAAATTGTAGAAGACACAACAAACTGCACCTGAGTTGTGCTGCTGATTAGCAATCGAATTAAACACAAAGGGCAATAGCCTTATACAGCCTGCCACATTGGAACATGAATAATTCTCAAATTTTTCTATATATACATCGTTAGCGACGTCGCTGTGTGTGATATGTAGCAGCGATGT
>VIAB01010123.1:9377-23494 GCA_009801035.1 Oophaga pumilio | reverse complement strand
ATTGTGAAATTGCACTTTTATTGCAATTTCGATGCATTTGTATTTTTTTTTTCCCATTTTCTAGTACACTGTGGCAGAATGAAAGATGGCGGTAAAATAAAAAAAAAAGTTATGGCAATTGGAATAAGGGGAGGAAAAAAATAAAACTAGACCCCTTTGGCGATAGCTTCCTCCTTCGGGGTATCTGTACGTGCTCCACTGTTAGTTACTGGTAAATACTATGTCTACTTAACCCTCTGCAGTGCCTTGTTGTCATGGTTACCCTGCACTATTGGGGCATCTTTAAACGCACTTTTGAATGTAACTTTTTTGATTCATCTTAACTAAATCTGCCAAGAGGTATATTCACTTGATTTGATATTTTATTTTGTAGCGCTCGGCTCCATCCACAGTACACATATAGGACTATTTTTATACGGCATAGGTGGGAGCTGCTCAGTCATAGTTTAAGTGGGATACTATTCCCAAACTTACCACTAGATGGCAGATTAATAGTCATTATTGAGTTTTTTCTGCGCACAACTGATTTCTATATATGAGTTCTATATATTAGGATGAATAAACTTCCCCGTCTTCCCTAACAAATATGGTAGCCCTTTCAAAATTCTGCACAAGCAGCTTTATGATTCTATATAAACAAATATCTTGTATTACAAAGCTTTATTATAGTCCATGTGTAAAGATTTTCTGAAATTGTATATTTATGTTTGAATTGAAGACATAGTATATGACTTCTAAAGGAAACTTACCTTCTATGTAACATAATAAAACTTCCTTTATTGTATGAATTTATGCCATATCTGTACTAGTGTACCATGTTTTGTCTTATAATGAACTACCTTGCAACCCTTATGTTTTTTTTTTAATTGTCATTCTATGTAATAAAGATTTTTGTATTGTCATTTTAAACAGAGTTCGACAGTTTTTGATAGGATAAGTTAGTAATTAGATAGAAGATACCTTATACTTTTGGCCCAATGAATGGATATTTGACAGTGTTACTAACCTGCCCAGCACTTAGGCCCCTGTAGCCTGGTGGAAACATTTACTTTCTTCTTCGGCAACGCTTGGTTATCAGTCATGGCATCGTGACGGTGTGGGTTCAGTCACTGAGCGGCAGCTGTAACCGTGCCCCCGGCCCTTGCTGACAACTGGCTACAGTGATGCCTCCCTGACATTGCATAATGAAGCCTGGTGCATGTACCCGGCTTCATTGGCTCACTGCACATGCCTAGGGTGGTGGCGGTTTTGCAGAACCAACAGTACCGTCTGGCTGTGTCCTACGTCATTGCTGCTTCACTAGGCATGTGCAGTGCAGTGATGACGCTGCACATTACCATGGAAGCAGACATTTGCAATAGCTGGCGGTGATGCTACTCTTGCAAATCATGTCACTCTCACTCATGCCCCTGTAGGTGTGAGATAGAGACATGATTAGTGGGATGATTAGTCCTGGGAAAACAATGCCCCCACAACTGCTCACCTACTAATTAACATATCGCCTCCGCAGCTAATAAATTTTAAGCATATGCAGAAATTAATATGACTGTAAAAGGTCTCATGAAGAAGGGGATAAAGATGGCACTAAATAAATGGCGGTGGTTTGGTGGACTTGGGGAAGCTGTCAAGTTCTATTATGTTTTTCATTATCTATGGAGCATTTTTAAGAAGACTAACTATTCATTTCAACAGAAAAATCTTAAATGACCTATCTTCAGATGCTCCTGGTGTACCCAGAATTGAAGAAGAAAAATCTGAAGAGGAAACCTCTGCCCCAGCCATTACAACAGTGACTGTACCGACACCGATCTACCAAACCAGCAGTGGCCAGTATAGTAAGTATTCAGCAGCTCCTTTTTTCTTTAATTACAGTGTGTGTGCATAGGTGGTAATTTTAGCATGTGGTATACGTTAGAGTAGTTGGTGGGCTAATCACATTTTTGCAATTTTATTTAAATCGTGACACACGCTGCTCAGTATGTAGGTATCATGAATTATAGCATGACTGCGCCAGTACAGCCAGTTCTATTCTTACTATGTGCAGTGTGCACATAGATCTTATGTTTGGTAGTGTAAGAATGCTCCTCGTGTGACCATGACCAGGCCTGACCGCAATACACATTCACACTTTCTGCAAATAACAGCTGTTTCATTTTGGGTGAAAGATCTGCAAGTTGTAGCCTGGTAACACTTTGACTGAACTTGCTTGTCAGAGATGGAAGTGGTCATATGTTTCTTTCTAATATTGTGCAAACACCTTTTCTTATGATTATACCATGCTGTATATTTCTGATTTAGTTGCCATTACTCAGGGAGGAGCTATACAACTAGCCAACAATGGTACAGATGGAGTCCAAGGGCTTCAGACATTAACTATGGCCAACACCGCTGCATCTCAGCCTACCATCTTACAATATGCACAGACCACTGATGGACAGCAAATTCTTGTCCCAAGTAACCAAGTTGTTGTACAAGGTAAGGGATGTAACGTGATATGTTGCTTCTGCGTTCGTGTAACTGGTTTACGGTCACTTGACGTAAGAACGCTATGTCCATAAGGTCTTTTTCTCGTTCTCGCTCGCCCCACCCCACCAACACCACCAGCCTCCTCAGCGTCTTGTGCAGGTCACTGATTATTCAGTGACCTGCCTCCTTTTTAAAATTCCACACCACGGCCATCATTGTGTGGGCTGCACGTGTTCAGTGGGAGCCGGCATCTTCTGTGCAGGACTTCAATAAAATGCCACCAGAGACTACGCATACGCAGATCGAGATTTCGGTTCAGGTCACTGAATACAAGGAGCAGACGAGGCTTTCCTCTGTAGTCTCCCCTACAGTACTTTTTTTTTCTGTCAAAATAATAATGGCTAATGCTTAAATATTCAGTTTTGTTATCTATTTCAGTTGTTAACAAAGATCTGATACATGCAGGTCATCGTCATAGCCTTCCCTTGTTCATCCCACGATCTCGCTTCCTTTCATCATAGGTCTGCAGTTTACCCACAATCAACTTGAGTCTTCCTAAAAGCGTTTTGTCAACAGGGGCAATTATCTGCTGATCCTTGGCTAATCCATCTTATTTTTGTGGCACCTGCTGCTGATGTAGAGGTGGCCATACCATAGCCCTTATAATTCTGCTTGCATCCGAAGTTTAGGGTCCTGGTGTATTACATCCCTCACTGGCATTGAAGGGAAAAGCCTGTGGCAATGTGTCTACGGGGGGCCGCTTGTTGAGACCTTTTGAGTTTTCTATATACTGATTTGACTGTGGGTTTCTTTACAAAGGGGATAATCTACCCCAAATACACTGAATCCTGTGGGCTTGAAAATGTTTAGCAATCCCTAAAACGTATTGATTTTTTTACTGAGTCAAGCCGAGCTCACTTGCACTGTCCTTTCTTCCTTGTAGCATTTACTTCCTATGTGAAGCCATAGTCCACCCACACAATAAACATTATTAACAGGGTAAGGTGATAAATGTCAGATTGTCAAGGCTGTCATTGATCACTAACGTTGGGGTTCCCACATCTCCATTCTATTTTATTTTTTTTTTTACATCGTCTTAAAAAGGTTTTTTTTGCAGTAACTGACATAAATCAATCTATGAAGATTTTTCTTTTTTTTAGTTGTGTTTCTAAGGCTTTGCTTGGGTCAAACGTTTAACCACAAACATTGTTTTGTTTTGCTGATGATTTTTACAAGGGCATACGTACACGAGCATAAAGAACAAGTTGGCTTTTTTGCATTCTAATGTTAAGATTTGATTTATTTCAAATTTCTCTATTGCTTCCTGGGTGTGTAAGTGCTAAACTATGGGAGAAAGACACCATTTTGTTATAATGATACGGTGATCTGACCAATTTACACACAAGGTTGTAATAGTCATAAATATATTAGGTTTATTCACTATCATATGTCCCATTATGAGTATTCTTCTGGGTATTCTACTTATAACGCACACTGACAGTGTGCTGTATTACCGACTCTTTACTTTTGATCAGAGCTGGCGAGTGAACGGACTTTCATTGTGTATATTGCACAGTGAAAAGGATCTACTGAGCTAGCTTATGTTGGACATCACTGAAGACGTTTCAGGGAGGGGACAGAGGCTGCTGTTGTGATGACTCCTTTTTCTATCCCAGCATGCACTGGGTTCTCAAAGGGGAATTAGTACAAAAAAATATATACCGGACAACCTCTTTAAAGTATGTTAGATAGGCATTAAGAATTGCCTGCCAGTTTGTTTTCCATGTATGATTTAACCTGTTGGCATACAAAGTATTATCCTAATTATAGGCACTACTGACACACGGCACCTTTCTAAGTATACCTGACCGGTTGTAGGGAGGCATTCCTGCTGCCTGCTCCCCCACACTCACAGAGTGCAGAGAATTGTACTCATGATTTTTGTAGCATTTTTATACCATTCCCAGACATATAATTTTCATTTTGTTTGATGTACTAAAAGTCCATGTTAGGGTTAGATCTAGCTTTTTATAAATAATTTATTTTATTGTTTTGTTCATTGTAATTTTTATGGTCTCTCCCTCAAATTCAGACAAGACCATTGTGGGATTTGAATTATTTATGTGACTCAGCAGCCCTGTTATTATGGCTATTGCCATCATCATGGTGGTGTCCCCCAGGTTCCACATTCCAGAATATCCATGTTCTCCTGACAACTCTACAGCTCTAATAAGCATCACCTTCATTTGCATCATTTATAGGTGTCTGCACCCTTTTTTGCTTCATTTTATGTGCGGTTATAATGACTCTTCACAGTTAGGGCAATCTAAAAACCTTCTGCAACTAACATGTGTGATCTTGTGACACTGTCCTACTCAGCCCCACAAAAGTGATGTAATGATTTATATTACAGTAGACTGCCAAACCCCCATGTGGAATACACCACATACCGTGCAGGATGTTTTTTTTAGCCTAACGTTATTTTATTTCTCCCCACCCCACTATAGCAGCCTCGGGAGATGTACAGACTTACCAGATACGCACCGCACCCACAAGCACGATTGCACCAGGAGTGGTCATGGCGTCATCTCCAGCAATCCCTGCTCAGCCTGCTGAGGAAGCTGCACGGAAGAGAGAAGTGAGACTTATGAAGAACAGGTATGGTGGTGGTGTATTTTTTTTGGGTGGAGTGAGGGGGGTGGCTGGAGGCTGTCAAAGGGTGGTTGCTTGAAAAAAAAAAATGTTAGTAATTCTACACTTTCTTATAATATTTCATTATATGATCATAGATTGTTTCTTGCAGTCGCAACTTAGTGCATTGTTTGGACTAAAAAGATCTACCAGACTATGAAAAGGGCATTCATACTCCTGATTTTATCTGGGTTTCCCAAAAGAGTTTTTCAAGACTAATATGCATTAGGCACCCTTCACACGTCCGTGTCTTCAGTACATGTGGTTATAGTTTTCACATGTGCAGGAGACACTTACACACGCAGACCCATTTAAATCTATGGGTCTGCACAAATGTCAGTGTGTTTCCACGGAATGCGTGCAAAACATGTAGACATGTCCGTTTTTTGCCAACAGCACGGTCCGTAATACGCCCTGCACACGTGCAGAAGGATGACATCCATGTGTCATTAGTATGCCGGCGTCTGGGAAAAACTTCACAGTTACCTCTGTTCCCAGGTGCCGAGTGCTGAATCCAGCTCTCATCATTGTCACCTAGTCTCCCTGTGATCAGCGGGACCAGGTGGTGCTGATAACAGTTGTAGTTGACACACGCCACGTGGGAATAGACACTGGAGAGTTGGAGGTTTTTTTTTATAATTAATATGCGTAATACACAATGTGTGGTCTCCCTTAGATTTCCTAACCAGCTGAGAGAAAGCAGACAGCTGGGGGATGGTGTTAATATTCTGGGAAGGGGCCAATGGCCATAAATGTTCTCAGCTTAATAATAACTCACAGCTGGTACTGGTTAGTAAAAAGGGGGGGTACCCAAAAAAAGTGGTGTGGGGTCCTCCCTATTTTCACTAACCAGCTGTGGGCTGATATTAATAGGCTGAGAAAGGGCAATGGATATTGACCCACCTCCCAGACCAAGTCCCACAACAATACCCTAACTCTGCTACATCCAGAAATGTGACCACTCACCACGCCAGCAGAAACACTGAGTTTAGCGTGAGAACTCGGATGCAGTGATGTAATTAAGATTACCGTAGGTCACAGGCAGCGGTTCCTATGGTAAGCTTTGTGTGAGAGCCTGCCTATGAACTGCAGTAACCTTACACACCGATCACAGCATTAGAAACTTCTCAATCTGTGAGCGGTGGTATCAATCAGGTAGTTTAAAATGTGGAGAGCGGTCACATTACTCATGTCACCACTCATCACACCATCCGGATGTAGGAGAGTTTGGTTGTGTCATCATTATGGATTAATGGCGGACAGGTGAAGATTACATTGATTCTTTTATTTTTAGGTTAATAAATGGATAAAAGAGGGTTAGAGAGTGTTTTGGTTCCCCCCCCCCCCCAAGTAAAAAACTTTTTTCTGTGTGTGTCTTTATTCATATTCACTACGGGGTTAGTAATGGAGGTGTCTGACAGACGCCTCCCAATTACTAACCCATGGGCTTGATTCCAGCGGACATCAGCCCCAAAACTATTACCCACTTGCCAACACACCAGGGCAAGTGGGAAGAGCCGAAGCTAAGCACCAGAATTGGCGCATCTAATGGATGTGCCATTTCTGGGTGTTCTTAGTCTTAGTCCCAATATCCACGGCCTATTCCCAGCCTATTAATATAAGCCCACAGCTGTCTGTTTAGCCTTTGCTAGTTAGTAAAATTAGGGGGGAACCCTCATCATTTTTTGGGGGGTCCCCCCTTTTTACTAACCAGTATAGACGGAAAAACCTTCCCAGAATATTAACGCCAGCTGCCTTCTTTCCCTCAGCTGGATAGGAAATTAAAGGGGGCCCCCACACAATTTTCTTTTATTTATTAATTTACTTAATATGCTCAATACACACATGGAGGGTGCTGACTCCAACTCTCATTAGCGTCACCTGGTCACGCTGATCGCAGGGAGACTAGGCGACAATGATGGGAGTTGTAGTTAGTGCTATTCCTAGGCGGCGTGTTCTGACCACAACTGTCATCAGCGTCGCCTGGTCTCGCTGGTCATAGGGTGACCAGGCAACAATGATGAGAATTGAATTCAGCGCCTGGGAACAGCACTAACTCTACTGCTTTTCCCAAGCGCTGGTATGTGTCACACGGATGCCACACGCTGACATGAATAGCATCGGTACTGTTTTTTTCAGTACCAGAAATATCAGGATGTGTGAAAGAGCCCTTAGTCAGTTATTATTGTGGCCATCAATATTTGATCTGTGAAACACATTGTAGAAGTTTGGCCTTGAGCTTTATTTTATGATCGACACATACTTTATACTTATTCACTCCTACATAAAACTTCTTCAAAACTGCTCAGCAGATCATAAAAAGTCTGTAAAATAGGAAACACAGCATGTTCTCACCATCCCACGGTCCAGAGATTACTCGCTGCAGCTGTGATTTCAGCACAGTGATTGGCTACAGCAACGATACACATGGTCAATAGCATAGCTAGAATATGCCATCACTTTCTAATCACTGCTGTTCTAAACCTCTGGCGTGGAGTCTGAGGCTGCATCTTGCCCTCTGCTTTTTCTGTTCTTGCAGATTTACAGTCATTGGAATCATGTTTCAATCACATCAGTTGCAAATTAGTGCATGAAATCAAACAAGTACATGAAAATATGGTTGGTTCAGAAGAGTTCAATGACTAATAAATGTGCCATTATATTTGATAGCAACCTTAGTCAAGTCAGTTTTAGAAACATAAAGCTCATATGGGTTTGCTGGTCAGGGGTATACACATTTGCAAATATTTCTACATTTCTGGTTTTTATCAGTAAAGATGGGGTGCAGAGTGTACATTAATTAGAAAAAAAAATGAACTTTTTGCAGTTACCAAATGGCTGCAATGAAACAAAGAGTGAAAAATTTAAAGGCGTCTGAATACTTTCCGAACCCACTGTACACCTTTTAACAGCGGCAGATAATGGTACTTATTCCTCAGCGCCGCATTTTAACGGCGCTGAGAAATACATTTATAACGCCCCCAGCATCGGAAATTCTCTGAGGTCTCGGCTACCGGGGGTAAGCTGAGACCCCAGAGAACATGATTTGGGTCGGTTTCTACCGACCCCAGTGTTGTGATCACGGTTGTGATCTCCTCTAGCACATCAGAGGAGAGAGAAATGGGGTCCCATGATTCCCCCCGGTACCTCTGGTGTCCCTGGACCCTCCTGCATCCCCTGGTCCTGTCCGCCGGCGTCTTCTTCCGGGAAGAAAATGGTGGGCGCATTTGCAGTTTGCCCGCCAAGATCTGCCGGCCAGCAACAATAGGAAATTTTTTATATTGGTTTGTTTTGATCACTGTGATAGACCCTATCGCAGTGATCAAAATAAAAAAAATAGTAAATCAGACCCCCTTTATCACCCCCTTAGTTAGGTAAAAAACATTAAAAAAATGTATTTAATTCAATTTTTCCGCTTGAGTTGGGGTTATGGTTGGGATTTACGGTTAGGCTTGAGATTAGTGTTAGGGGTGTGTTAGAGATAGGATTGTGGTTAGGGGTATGTTGGGGTTAGGGTTGTGGTTAGGATTATGGTTAGTGTTGGGATTAGGTTTAGGGGTTGTTGGGGTTAGAGTTGGAGTTAGAATTGGGGGGGGTTTCCATTGTGGTCTCCAAATGCGACATGGCGCCCAACGTTGATTCCAGCCAAATTTGGGTTCAAAAAGCCAAATGATGTTCCCCGTCTTCTGAGCCCCGCCATGCGCCAAAACAGTGGCTTTCCCATATATACGAAGTATTGGCGTATTCAAGAGAAATTGAACAACAAATGTTGTTCATTTTCTCCTGATACCCTTGTGAAAATAAAGAAACTTGGTTCCAAAGTAAATTTTTTGTGACAAAAGTAAAATGTTCATTTTTTTCCTTCCACCTTGGGTATTTTTTGTTATATTGACCCCCCTCACTTCCCCTCCCTCCCACAACTCACTTCAAATGTGAGGTGGTCCCTAAAAAATGGTTTTGTACATTTTGTTGGAAAAATTAGAAATCGCTGGTCAAATTTTAACTCTTATATCTTCCTAACAAAAAAAATTATGTTTCCAAAATTGTACCGATGTAAAGTTGACATGTAGGAAATGTTATTTATTAACTATTTTGTGTGACACCACTCTTTGATTTAAGGGTACAAAAATTAAAAGTTTGAAAATTGCAAATTTTCAAAATGTTTGCCAAATTTCCGTATTTTTCATAAATAAACACAAATTACATCGAATAATTTTTACCACTAGCATGAAGTAGAATAAGTCATGAAAAAACAGTCTCAGAACCAGTGGGATATGTTGAAGCGTTCCAGAGCTATAACTTCATAAAGTGACAGTTGTCAGAATTGTAAAAATTGGCCTGGTCATTAGGTACCAAATTCACTCTGTAACTAAGGGGGTTAATGTACTGTCTGCTTGTCGATTGATAATAACATGCTTTTATACTTACAGGGAAGCTGCTCGGGAGTGTCGCCGGAAAAAGAAAGAATATGTAAAATGTTTAGAGAACAGAGTAGCTGTCCTCGAAAATCAAAACAAGACATTGATTGAAGAACTGAAAGCACTTAAAGACCTTTATTGTCACAAGTCTGACTAAGATGGGCAGATTTATTTACATTTATGAACCCCTATTGAGGAGAGACTGGTTACCCTAAAACCAGATGAACTGTAATTTTTTTTTATTATTTCATTTTCTATATCCCCCCTTTTGCGCAAAACTGCCTGACAGCAACTACAGGATTTCATTCATCTTTGCTTTTTTGCATTAAACTGTGAATGCTCCTAACTCCTGCCTCCAAAACCAAGTGAGTAAATAACACCTTTCAAGATCAAGAAGAAAAAAAGACTTATTTTATTATTTTATTTTAATTTTTTTTATTGTATTTTGTTTCTTTGCAATTCTGCTTTTCCCGCCTTGTGTTTGCTCCACATTGTTATTGCAGGGAAGGTTTATGTATATATAATGCATTCTGGCGTCTTTCATGGATGTGGCTCTTAGTACAATGATATACTGTATTATCGGAGCTGACTACAGACACTGTCTTGTGCTGCCAGTCTACGTTACCCCACTACGTCTGACCCAAGAATACATGAGAAGATCCATCAGTTATTGATGTGTCCAAACAAACACACAAAATGTAGAACATAACCATGTTAATGTCCTGTGGAGGAGCTGCCTCGTGTCTTGGAGGTGATTGCTCTGTTTTGCTGAGCAATTGCACCAATCATCTGCCAGGTTGATGGTAACTACTCTTATTAAATTAAATAATTGTACAAAACTTTAACAAAATGTCTGTTCTAAGCACATTGAGATACATTAGAGAAGTTTTAAAGGACTGAAAAAGGACGTTAAAAAAGCACTCCTCCGTGCACAAGGAAATATCAAGAAAACAATTTTCGGTTTTGGCCCTTGTATACCCTGTGTTCTATAAAAGCAGCGACACTCTGTGAGCAATTTTAAAACTGCAATCATTAGTTTATGTACTGTACCTCCTAAATCTCAAATCCCTATCACCAGCAACATATTGTGGGATATTTGACTGCACATTTATATTTATTTTATTATTATTTTTTATTATCCCTTACCTGTGCCCCAAGTCAAAAGGATTAAAGAGATGTACAAATCGGGCACATCCCCCTTTGGTTTACTATTAGCCTCTGCTCACCGCAGCATTTGAAACCAGAAACTTACTTTGTGTTTTGGAATTTGTTTGTCTTGTAAAATATTTTTATGTTAAGTAGAGTTATCATGTACTATTTGAAATACATTTTGTATTTTAAAACTTATGATGTATTGTTTGCATCTGAACATTTTTTTTTACTTTGTGTGTGCAGAATTTTTTTGTGCTTATGTGCTATTGTATATATCCTATATTTTAACTTTTTACACACATATATATTACTATATAAATTGAATTTCTAAAAGTTCATATGGTTGTAATCTTAGAATATTTAACATTTGTATTTAAGATCTGCAAATTTATGGTTCTGGTATTGATATTTTCAAGGTGATTTCTAGGGATGAATCAGGGCTGCCTCAAAACAGGCAGTTGGAGCAGAAGACATTGTATTTAAGGAATGCAAATATGAATTATCCTTTATAAAACTACTACATTGTAACGTGAAACACAGTAGGAATTATACAAGACTTAAGCACCCGACATGAAATGACACATGGTTTACATAGAGTTAACCATGTCTTTTCATGTAGTTTGATATCTGGTTTTCACAAACAATTACATGAGTGTAAGCCGTATAAATCCAGTTAACTAGCCAGATAACCTTACCGGCATCCATGTTTTCTCTGTGAACAGTACGTTTTATTACATTAGCAACTGTAACTTTGAAGGAGTTGTCCAGTAAACAATCAATAAGTCTGCAGTCAATCTGTGTGACTGTAGACTTATGAACCCCCCCACCCAGCGCACGCAGTGTGCACTGTGTGTATTCACTGATTTCTGACCCGGGATCGGGGGGTATGTATGTGTTATACATACTTCCGGTCACAGCCCATCGAGTGACCGTGGCCTTGCTCTATACAAGCGCATACATAACATCCGGTCCCGGCTCAGAAACCGGCAAATTCCCACAGTGCACATGCTGGGGGGATTCATAAGTCTGCAATCACACAGAGTGACTGGAGACTTATCGATTTAGACCGGACAACCCGTTTAATCTATTTTCTTTTTAATTGGAACACATTAGGATGCATCTGGTTAGTACCTTTTAGTTGCAGTAGTAGACTTACGGTATTTGTTTCAGGACTAAATGATATCATAAAGATGTGACTCTAGCCCTTCTGACGGGCAAGCTTTTATCCTTTCTGTGTGATATTGTTAAAATGAAAAAAAAAATGCCAGGGAGACAAAGCTCCTACTCTGTGTCTTTCATGAGCGGTTTACGATATGTGCTGCCCTGTCAACAGTGTTCAGTTGTTCTTATTGTGCAATTTGGTTTGGGGATGACTATTGCAAATATTCTAACTTGGTCCAGAATTCTATGTAAATCTAATCATTGTGTCCACAGCCCACACAATATCAAATAAATGCAGGGAAAAAATGGAAAAACAATAGGTTAAAGGGTTGTCCACTACTTGGACAACCCCGTGTCAATCTCAGTGTTTCCGTCCAGTAAAATAATGTCACCCGTTCTCGCCTCAATTAATTGCCCACGCCGTTCTGGCATTGTCCATATAGTCAGAATTCACCGCACACTCTATTAGGTGATGCAAGAAAATCATATTTATTATAGTCAGTGAAAACAGAAAAAAATGGGCACAGTGCAGCAAATAATTATGGAGCGACTATACTCAATTGTAGACGTTTCGAACCGTCCTAGGTCTTATTCATTACGTTGCTGTAAGAAAGAAAAATCCATAAGTGACATGTTCATACAAAACAAAATAGCAATGAAAAACAATCGATACTGAATGACATCTGAATTTAAAGAGGTACTAAATATATTAAGATCCCTGGTTTTAAAGGATAGAATAACATAATGACATATGTTAAGTATAAAATGAGCCTGATGTATCCCCAATGGGGTGGGGGAGGTCACAATATAGAGTCAACCTGTCCAGGTATCGTGAGGAAAATGAATGGGTGGCAGTAGTGGCCGACCTATAGTCATGAAGAATGCTTACTTGTATAACACTGGAGTCAAAGGTAAGGCTGGTTTCACATTAGCGTTTTTGTGCGCAGCGCATTTGCACATGCGTTCATGCGCCCCTGTTTAACATGGGGGCACATTGTCTTGCGTTTGTTGGCGTTTTCGTGCACATGCGCTTTTTCAAAGCATGCATCTTGTGCCCGACGCAATATGTTGCATTTTTAGGTCTGTCGAAAGGCGTAAAAAAAACGTATGCGTTTGCTTGCGCACGGAATGCGTCAAAACAAAGCAAGCGTTTTAAGCGTAAACATGTCTAGACGGCTGGTTTCACATTAGCGTTTTTGTGCGCAGCGCATCTGCGCAAGCGTTCATGCGCCCCTATGTTTAACATGGGGCGCATGGTCTTGCGTTTGCATGCGTTTCCACTTGCGCACGATGCGCAGCGCAAAACGACGCAAATGTGAAATTAGCCTAACCGTGGTCTGTAGAGGGACAGTCCCCAGAATGCGATTTAGTGCATGCAGAGAAAGTAGAGGTTTTGGGGTAAAAGACTAAGATTCAATGGATGAGTAATGTCATGCAATGAAATAACTGTATAGTCCTCAGTTCATTGGGGAAGTTGTGGTTTGCTGTAGGAATAAGGTGATCTGGTTAGAAGAAGGAGGAAAGCACGTTAGGAGGTATGTTTCCAGCGGTGGTGTAGAGCAGCGCTCCTATACCTGTTGATTAGGATAACGGCGGCACTCCCGCGCCTTGCTCCGTTGTTGGCGTACCGGTTCAGTGGAGCAGGGGATTTTAAATACCGGCGCTGGGCGCCTTCGCCGGAAGTTCGTCACCGGAAGTGACGTAGTGTCCGCACAGAGGCGCCGGTATGGAGGATGCTGTGGGCCAGAGCAGTGGAACAGAAGCGCGTCACCGGAAGTGATGCGGGGTCGGGGATATCTTGTGCAGCGATGTGTGCTGTGGTAATTGTCATGGAGGCGCCTCCTGTATAAGTCTATATCCATGGACCCCGTGTTATATCGGATATGTGTAATCAAGTGGAGAGTGTATAGTAATGAAACACCGGGGACCTGTTATAGGGATTAGCATTGTAAAGTGGGTAAACAACATCAGATGGAAAAACTTGGGTATCTAATGCATAGATTAATAATATCAAGGAGAATACATGTTGGTAGTGTCATAAAAGGGGAATGCTGCATGTTAATGCCTGTCAGTCGTGCGCCCAGCAGGATATGAACTGGCGCAAAATAAGTGATAAATGCATTAAAATAGCCTGGGACACTTCATGTGAAACTGGCCAAATGATGTCTTGAAGGGGAATTATCACAGATATGTAAATTATCCCATATAGGTACGTATCATTTAAAGCAA
>VIAB01010122.1:74308-85474 GCA_009801035.1 Oophaga pumilio | reverse complement strand
ATTAATAGGGGTGCCCAAACTTTTTCATATAACTGTATATGCTGTAATATACAGATAGATCTTATAGGCAAAAAACTGATGATGAATTAGCCCTTTGACATTCAAAGTAATTTTTTATGCAAAAACTGAATAGTTGGCACTCGCCATTTTATTCGCATTAGTTCAGGGCTGTCACAATCTTTCATTTATTTGTCATCAGTCTTAACACTTGACCACACAATATCTTTACACTTTGGGAAATAAGAGTCTTTGATCTTCTCGCTGCTTAAGCAACCTGGTTACATAAGAAATCACACCGTTCTGAGATAGAAGTGAGGGACAACCGGCCACCCAAGACAGACGGTGATTTCTACATTGAATACATAATGTAGAGTGACAGTGAATAAATTATTATAAAACAGATCCCTTGATTTGCATTGTGAAGGCTCTCTATGTAAAAGCTGATGGATTTTTACAAGACGCAAACAACTTGTGACTTGTGATTCAAAAAACACATTGAAGCTTGTATTCCAGGAAACTGTGGTAAAAGCTTTGAAAATAGCAAAAATGTTTGGTGAACAGGGAATTTGGGCAAAAATCTTGTGACTTTAGTTGACTCGTTATCATTCAGTTTGCATCAGATCTACCAAAATGAGAGAAGCTTGAGAGCAATTTATTATATGTGTCAATGTTTTTCATCCCAGAAGTACAACTTGTAGGGTATCTGCCGTGGCCATGGAGGAACATGCCACTCAGAATAGGTGCCGAATTTATTAAGTGGCATTCGCCTTTTAACGAATTTGGCACCTTTTAATCCAGTAAGACAGTCTTGATGAATCAACCCCATAGATCTAAGTCTTTAACATTGATGGGCTATTCTTAAGATAGGTTATCAATATCTGATTCAATATCCAGGACCCCCGCCGATCAGCTGTTCCTGGTGTCGATAGCAGACAGAACTGCTCAGTTACATAGATGCAACACACAGCTCAGTATGCAGAATAGTATCTATGGCCGAGTACTACACTATCCTCCCCCTACTGATAAATGGCGGATGTGTAGTACCTGGCTGTGGCCACTATTCCGTCTACAGAGCTGTACTGTGCCGCTCCGTAACTGAGCAATGTTAAACTCCCGGACAACCCCTTTAATATTTTTAGCAAAAGTTGCTTTATTGTTTTTTAGATACATTGAAGCAATAATACGAATAGTTGTAAATGTGAACACACCCCACAGGGCTAATAAACATCCTAATACCATTGAATGAATGAAAATTTGAAAAACATGTAACAAAACTGTCGCCTTTGTTATAGTGAGAACATTAAAGCCTGGGAAGGAGATAAAACTACTAGACATCCAATATGAACTAGTGACCATTTTTCTACTAACTAAAATAAATGTGTATGTTAAACCCATATCTACCCATCAGAGGTGCTGGCATTTGCCCTTTTGCTAGTGCAAACCCATTCCCTGCCCTAGATCACTAGGGACATTGACATAAACACTATACAACTGCAAATCTAGGCACAATGGAAAACTTTACATGGACATCATATGGTATTGAGTATCTTGCTTTTCTAGGTCTTTTTATATTAGCATTATATAGCAATATTTATCTGATGCTGTTTTGAATCAGCCAGTTTTGAAGGAACAGTGCCAGGGCTTCTTATTATTCTGCTTATTAGCTGAAATGACTTAAAGGGAACATTCTTAATGTCACCTTTAAATGATGGCAAGAACGTAATAGTCTTATTAGCTGTGAAATATATTACCAAAGCTGCATAAAGTCCCACGAGAAGAGCAGAGAAATGAAACATATGAGATTTTACAGTATTACATTGATCTAATAGAATTACATTTACCGTATCTGGATTCCTTCTGTAGAATAACATCATAAAAATGCGGTTGTGAAGAGCACAGGTCAGTATCTTGCCATCTTCTCATCAAAAAAATAAGTGTTTTAATTTAAAGGAAAGAGTTTACACATAAATTAACCCCTTCACGACCAGAGGTATTTCCGTTTTTGAGTTTTCGTTTTTTGCTCCCCTTCTCAGAGCCATTACTTTTTTATTTTTCCGTCAATATGGCCATGTGAGGGCTTTTTTTTGGCAGGAGAAGTTGTACTTTTGAATGACAACATTGATTTAACATATCGTGTACTGGAACATAGGAAAGAAATTTCAACTGTGGGAAAATTGCAAAAAAGTGCACTTCACAGTTGACCTGCCATTATGATTCTCCAGGTCATTATGAGTTCATAGGCACCAAACATGTCTGTTTTTTTTTTTATTTAAGTGGTGAAAAAAAATTCAAAATTTGGTAAAAAAAACCCCACCAAAATGGCGCAATTTTCCAAGACCTGTAGCATCTTCATTTTTCATGATTTGGGGCTGGGTGAGGGCTTATTTTTTGCGCGCCGAGCTGATGTTATTATTAATACCATTTTGGTGTAGATATGATCTTCTGATCGCCCGTTATTGCATTTTATTGAACAAAAATGTAATTCTGACGTTTTTAATTTTTTTATGATTACGCCGTTTAGCGATCGGGTTAATTCTTTTTTTATATTGATAGATCGAGCGATTCTGAACACGGCGATACCAAATATGTGTGTTTTTTGTTTTATTTTGAATGGGAAAAAAGGGGAGTGATTTGCACTTTTATATATTTTTTTTTTATATTTTCAAAACCTTTTTTTACTTTTTGAATGCTTCAATAGTCTACATGTGAGACTAAAAGCTGCAGTACTTTGATTGCCTCTGCTACACACAGGTGATGATCAGATTGCCTGTGTGTAGCAGGAATGCTCACTTGCTATGAGTGCCGAACACCAGGCAGCGCTCATAGCAATCCGGCAGTGACAACCATGGAGGTGTGCAGGAGACCTCCTGTTGTCATGCCAACCCATCAGTGACCCGCGATCCTGTGACGGGGTCACCGATGGGTGCGATTAGCAAGTCGCATCCGGTAAGGGCACGTTAAATGCCTCTGTCAGAAGTTGATCATCTGTCATGTGCTGGAGTCCGACATTGGCGTTCTATTACTCCCAATGTCGGAAAGGGGTAACTTCTTACAATTCTTCTTCCTATGGCACATGGAATCGTTAAATTGGGATTAGCTGCCTGTATGAGACCTGACAATTTCTAACGACGCTTGCTCAGCATCTATTAAAATAATCTAGTAAAAAAATATCTCTAAGAACTTTGCACACCCCCACATTTTGGATAATTTCTCACAACCAGCAAATTCAAACCCATTTACACACAAACTTCCAACGCTATACTAGCATTTAATGTCGAAAGCAGCAATTTTAAAGAACTGAGAACATTTCATGACAAAAATTCCAATGGTAATCCATGGCCGCCTTCCTATATTTCTCGGTATTTGCTATTGATTTCTTATCAGATTCAAGACCTGCATATTTCCTTTGTTAGAATCAGTGAGTGTTTCAAGGCGCAGTATAAATAATCTGGATCACAGATGCAGCTAGGAGCCTTAATAACATGAAATCCATCTGCAAGTGTATGTTTATATGAGAGGCTAAGCGCTTGATTGACTGTTGCATAAATTGGCTCTGTGTGCCGGGTATGTGTCTTATTTTCTGACAAAAGAGATGAGTGCTTATGTAGGTCCCTTATCTTGTGTGACAAACATGTCTCATTTTATACAGATATACAATACAGCTGTATGTGAAGAATACAAGTGTTTTATCTTCACATCCAATGTCTAGAAGCCTGACATCACTTTTGTAAATGTTGTGTCCTTCCATAATGTTTGCAATACTTGCCATTTTGTTCATTAGTTATAAGACGCCCTAAAGTAATGTTGCTTTATATATTAGATTATCAGTCATTATAATATACATTATTTCATGTATACCATGTGGAAAATAAGTATTTGATACACTGCTGATTTTGCAAGATTACAAAGAATGGAGAGGTTTGTAATTTTTATCATAGGTACACTTCAACTGAGAGAGGCGGACTCTTAGAAAAAAATCCAGAAAATCACATTGTATGAATTTTACATAATAAATTTGCATTTTATTGCATGAAATAAGTATTTGATACAAAAGAAAAAAAGAACTTAATATTTGGTACAGAAACCTTTGTTTTCAACTAGAGGTCAGACGTTTCCTGTAGTTCCTGATCAAGTTTGCACACACTGCAGCAGGGATTTTGGCAACATTGAGCAAGGTTAGGGATGAGGTGGGATGGGAGCGGGTCAAGTGCGCAAGTGGTGAGGTGTGATCTTGACAGGAGGGTGGAGAGCTAATCTTCTGTCATAGTGGAGAAGCTGGTTTTGGAAGAACAGGGCTGAGTGGCTAAGAGGGGCATTGGGGGCTGCGGGCCAAAGCTATCTCTGAACGTATCGATCTTCTGCTAAAAGAAAGAGGCAAAGTCTTCAGTAGAAATGAGAGGATAGGGAGGAGATGCTGTGGGATGGAGTAGAGAATTGAAAGTGTTGAACAGCTGTTTAGGGTTATGAGACAGGGAGGATATGAGAGATGCGAAGTAAGTTTGTTTTGGGGCAGAGAGCATGTACTTGAAGCTGGCAAGGGACTGCTTATATGCATTTAAGTGCTCGGTAGAATGGGTTTTCTTCCATCTCCGCTCAGCGGCCCTGGAAGCATGTCTCAGTTCTTTGGTCAGGCTGGTCAGCCAGGGTTGCCTGTTGATTGTACGAGTTTTGCTGTGCGTGAGGGGGGGCGGCTGAATCAAGTGTGGCTGTTATTGTGATGTTATAAAAAGTGGCAGCAGCCTCTGTGTCATGAAGGGATGCTATGTCTGTTAGAGGGAGAAGGGACTCAGAGAGCGATTGTAAATTGAGGTGTTTGAGATTTCTGCGAGGATGAGTGAGATTGTGGAGTGGGGGATGCATACTAACAGAGGAAAGGGAAGAGAATGTCAGTAGGTTGTGGTCAGACAGGGGGAGGGGTGAGTTAGTGAGATTAGTGAGGGAACAGAGACGGGTGAAGATAAGTTCCAGCGTGTGACCATCTTTGTGAGTGGCCGCAGAGGACCATTGAGTGAGGCCGAGGGAAGCCGTGAGCGATAGAAGTTTAGAGGCAGCCGGGGTGGAAACATCAATGGGGATGTTGAAATCGCCCATGATGATGGTGGGGATGTCAGCAGAGAGGAAATGGAGTAGCCAGGTGGTGAAGTGGTCGAGAAAGGTGGAGATTGATAGTTCTAGGGGGCGGTAGATGACAGCCAGTTGGAGGTTGGAGGGGGAATAGATGTCGACAGAGTGCACCTCGAATGAGTTGAAGCGGGAACGAGTGGTCTTTACAAGCAACCAATTCTCAATATGTCTGAAAGCACCTAATGGACATCTACTATCATGTATAAGATGAAATAACTAGTCTTTGAAAACATACATCTGAAAACTCCATTTTGTAGTCACTTTAAACATTTTAGCAAGTGATCACATTGTATTCAGCTCCCCGCCCCAGCTATATGCTTAAATGGCAATATAAATAGAATAAAATAAATGAACCCGATAAATGCTAGTATTTTTATTCTATGGAGAATTCAGATCAATAAATTATATTTTCAGTCTTCTGTGGCCATAAGGTGCACAGTTCACCTTGATCTATAGTTTACCTTATGTTGCAGGTAGACCAGTGAGGAACGGCTCCCGCTGTGAACAGTAAAGGAATAACTGTGTGATTCCACAATTTTCATAGTCATGAAAATACAGAAAAAATATTGAATGAGAAGGTGTGTCCAAACTTTTGGTCTGTATTGTATATAAAGGTTATGTTACTATAAAAAACTTAGTTAATATTCGTTTTGGTTTGCATTTTTCCTTTCCTCTCTTCTGCCTCAATTAATCAAGACTAGAATGAACAATACCAGTCTTGATGAGTGGGCGAGTCAGACACTCCTGATTCATTAAAATTCGCACATCTCTTAATGATCTAGGCGCATCTGAAAAGTCGTTACTCTAGGAAGGGACTGGAGTAAGATTTCTGGTGTAATGTATGCCACAGTTCATCGTAAACTAGACAAGCTATTTTGTCATGCCCCCTGTTGCGCCCTCGCCCCGCCCTATGTCTGAAAATTTTTTTCACGGCTCGGTGAAACTGTTGTGAAAACCGCAACATTTTTGTGCAATTCCGCATTGCGTAACAATTTTGCAACATTTCAAAGTAATTTACGATTGATGAATCATGTCCTCTGTATTCCTTTAAGAAACATTGTATCAGCTTTGAAATCAGTGTTTAGTAATCAATGAGGCTTGTATGGCCAATCTTCACTCCGATATATCAAGATCAAGTCATTTTAGAACTGGCATAAAATCTTCTACGCATATCCAACCTTGTTCGTTCCATGCTGGCAGCACCTGTATAAATCTTTCCACTTTTAACCCCCTGAAAACTGTGCTTGCCAATGACAGAACATACCGAAATGTATCTCTGCATAAGTCGAAATCGCCTCTGTATTTTACGAAGTTAGTCTAAGCCTGTATGCATGATTTAGTTGGGTGCCTGACATTTTTCCATTTCTGTGCTGTTGATATGTAACTCAGGAAAAATCATTAGCATTTTGCCTGTCCCTGCAGCTCATTCTTACAAAACTGTAGCAGTGCACCAGGGACATGCACAAACATCAAGGGAACTGCTTATGTCTCTGCTCTGGAGGGAAGGGAGTCACTGTGTACCTCCCCAATCTGGCAGGCGGTCTCCGAGAGTGGGCTATTAGCACGGCTGTCATCATTAACAGTACATTGTTAATTTATATTTAAACATGAAACCAGCCATTAGCACAACAAGATTCCCACTAGCTGTTTGATAGGCAATGTCGGATGTTATTGTGTGTTTAACAAGGGAATTTGAGTGATGGGTTGAGCGAGGGAGCTGTCATCTTGGCACAGTAAACACACAGACCGAGGGGTGACAGCAGTACCCGCAGGGCATTATTTAAGGACAGTTACCAATGGGTGACACAGACAGACGGGAAATGAGACAGGCTGGAAATATGAAGGTGAAAAGACAGCTATCAAGGACAGTTAAAACAATGGCAAAAGAAATGATATAGAACTCGGCAAACAATAAAATAAAGCAACGGGCTACACAGTAAGAAACTGTCTGCCAACAAGTAATAATAAACACCAGGAAAAGCAGCGAGAAGTATAGTCAAGAAGACCACAGCAAGGAGGGAAGGACGGAAGCAGATGGCACTGTAGTGTGCAGTAATGAAACTGCTAATAAAATCTATCGAATAAAAAACAACAATAAAATCAGCTCTGTTTCACCAAGACAGAGAAATAATGGGCAGAAGACGGCAGTGAGAGACAGAAATAATGTAAAAACAGGGGAACAAGCAAGGGGACAATGATAAGGGAGAGAGGTGGCGATCACAGGCAAGAGATAAAAAGTAGACAGTGCACATTGTGCGTGAGAGGTGAAAGACAGTCATCGACGCTAGACAGCTGGTGAGCTCGGCAACTGAGACAACTAATTATGCTATCTAATGAGATGAGATATAAAAAAAAAAATCAGTAGTTAAGCTACTGCCTGGGCTCGAACAACACTACACGTTAATGAAAGAAAACAGAAGGATCAGGGGGAAACAGTTAAAGGGTCATCTGGTTTGCAACCCTCATTGATTAGTCCTCTTGCCATTGAGGACCGGACATGTCCGTACCCAGACAGCTCATTAACTGCAATGAGAATTGTGTAATGTTTCATTTACCCTATGGTGGCGCTGCAAAGAAATTGAACACTTATTGGCACCTTCTTGTACAGGTTATAACTAGGTGCTATAGGTCCATGGACATGCGATCAGCTTAGTCCCTTCTAAAGAAGCAGACTACGCCTATATAGAATACTGTTGTTTAAATCTGCTGTTTTTGGCAGACCATTTCATGTGTATGGGGTTGTCATTACCTGGTACAGTTGACTTTTACATTTTAAAAAGACGTCAGTCGACCGTGTAAACACGTTGGGAAACAAAATATATTACTGGATCAAAGATATTCATTTCAGTTAACGCAGCCCAAAACTGGGGTAAGAAGATCGACATAATAATTCTCCCAAGGGAGATAAGTCTCATCTAGAAATGTCTGACAGATGCCTACACCTCTCTCCCCATCCAGAACAATATATAGGGTCAGCAGAAATGAGCATGCATGTGTATAGGGGGAGAGAAAAAATAGTGTTCATCCAATAGCTATCCAAAATGCATAGACATCTTTCAGATCATTACTAGATTCATGAAATTCAAGATACATGGCGTAGTGAAAATTTTAAAAGGGTTGTATCATCTCTTAGGCAAGGAGCACTCCTGTTCACAGCCTTAGTGCTTTCTGTGGGAGGTGCATTCCTGCTTGATTGACAGCTTAGACCAGTAGCATTGGACTGAACTGTGCACTCATGTATGGCAAGCAGAGACAGCTTTACCTCTGAGACATCAGAGGAGCGCAGTGGCACTGAAGCTGTCCAGATCCAGTAATTAGAGCAGATCTACTGCTGTGGCTAAGCTTAAAAAGTGGAAAAATAATTTTGCTGCATTTTTGAAAAGTAACAACAAAAAATGCATTGGGATTACATTGTGGAAACATGGCTTTAGGCTCCTTACATTGTAACTTATCAATATATGTAAAATAATATGTAATTTATTGGGATGAGAGTATAAATTCACAGGACCCTGGTCCAGCAGTCATGGCAGTATTCCGCGGCCAGAGGCCTAGAACACTGCGAACTGGCTCCTACCTACCAAAATCCCTGGAACCTCTAATTTGTAGGCATAGTTTGATGTCACCATGGTGGCATTATGCACACGTGATGTCACTCCGGAGAAGGCACCGGAGATATTGACAGGTAGGAGGCAGTTCACAGGGCTTCGATCTGGCGGTCACGGAATGATGACATGGCCATTGGACCAGGGTACTGTGAATTGATTCACTCATTTCTATAAATTTATATTATTTATTCAGCTGATTTTAAGCCATACTTCTGGATAGTAGCAGACTGCTCAAGAAGAGGGGCATTATTATGAAGAACCTTAAACACTCCTTGTTGGGAATTGTGTTGGAAATTATGTATACTATCTGCTTTTGTGACTCTCTAGGTATAACAAAAAGTCTCAAGTTTTTAGAGTAGTATTCCTTAATGATTATTAGGTGATTAAAATCCTTAAGTGAAGATGAGTCACCTGTCATTTTAATCCAAGCTTCCATTATATTTCTCCTGAACCTATCAACCATACCTATGTTTTCTTATTATTACTGGTAGACTAGATGCTGTTAATATTATCTATGAGTCATAATTTTTCCACAGAATACTTAAACAGTGGCTATGAAATCGCAGACTTTGGCCTGAACTATGACGTCTTAAAGCTTAGAGTCATGCTAAAGATAATTACATTAAAGAGAGGCACATATCCAAATCAAAGGCTTCACGGCTGAAAAAAATTCAAAATGTTCTGAGAATACAGTCAAGAATATGGCGTGTAAAATTTTGTTACCTCTTTTTAAACCTGCAAGTTCATTTTAGAAAGTCCATTTGCAAAAATTTTGGATTGTGTATTATACCCTGTTTCCTTAAAGGAGCTCACTCATTTGTGTATTGGGAAGAACGCTGGCTCGGTGTTGTCAAATCTACTCATACCCCATCAGGCCATGGGTGTGCGCGATTGACATGCATTGTGTACCTGTCACTTTCATTAGATTAGGACTAGTGATGAGTGAGTATGCTCGTTGCTTGGATTTTCCCGAGCATGCTTGGGTGGTCTCCGAGTATTTGGAAGTGCTCGGAGATTTAGTTTTTGTCACCGCAGCTGCATAACTTGCGACTGCTAGACAGCCTGAATACATGTGGGGATTCCCTAACAAGCAGACAATCCCGACATGTATTCAGGCTGTCTAATAGCCGCAAATCATGCAGCTGCAACGACAGAAACTAAATCTCCGAGCACTTCCAAATACTGGGACACACAACCTGAGCAACGAGCATACTCGCTCATCACTAATTAGGACACATGCACAGCAATTATGATGGTTTGGTAACTGATTGGTAGCTTTGGTCACAAGCCAACAATGTCAGGCGAAAAGTAGTCTGGAGGGGTACCCGGGAAGCAGTACAGAAGAGTGGTGGATATCTCATGAGCCATTTTGAAAATGTTTTTTTTTATTTATTTACAATACTACTGAAAACTGTATTGTCTGTACAACCTTAACAAGTCTTTGTCTCTATATTTTACAATACTGCATACTTTAATAAATAGATCTCTTACACCTGATGAGGCTGGTGTACATATGCTAATCATAATTACATTATTACATTTTCAAAAAATATTATACAAATTTAGAGCTTGACCTAATGCACATTTTAATCTAAAACTGATATATAATGTACCGTATCTTTCGGACTATAAGACGCACTTTTTTCCTCTAAAAATTTGAAGGAAAATGGGGGGTGAGTCTTATATTCTGGATGTACTTGCTGTGGCTGTGGATGGGGGGTGTGGGAGCAGCAGCGGCGGACGAGCGGATCACAGGAGGCAGGAGCTGGTGTCCCCTGTTAAAGAGAAATGAATATTTACTGCTCTCCACACCCATAATCCAATTTCAATAATGGCCCTCTAAACCCAACTTTCTATCAAAAGTCAGGCTCACACTTCCATATTGTTGGATCCTTGCATGCAGAATGGAATCTCAAAACTCTCCAAAACCTCTCTTGCAATGAAAGCATGAGATCTCGCATGTTATCAAGAAATATCACCCTTTGAGCAAAACAAGCTCTACAACATCCTTTACTGCGTGCTAACTGAATGGTCACAGTTCAAATGAAGTTACCATTCTGTAACAGCTCAGTAAAGGATGTAGCTGGTTTAGTTCAAAGAGCGAGTTGTGGGATCCAACTCTGCATATTAGGATCCCACAACCTGGAAATTTGGGTCTGACTTTAACTAGAATGTAATGTCCTTAGAAGAACATTTTTGAAACGTACCAGCATTTATTTAATTGGTGATTTTACTAAGTACCGTATTTTTCGGACTATAAGACGCACCTGACCATAAGACGCACCCCAAATTTTCAGAAGGAAAATAGGGGAAAAAAAATAATGTGTCAGTGAATGGATCAGCACAGGTGGATGATTGGTCACAGGGGTCGTTTGGTGGGCCAGGCTGGTACGGTGGCAGGGGCTCTGTGCTCCAGGGCAGGAGCTCTGCGCTCCGA
>VIAB01010122.1:0-10721 GCA_009801035.1 Oophaga pumilio | reverse complement strand
TATCAAATAAAGCTTATATTTTACTCTCACTGCCTGGGTGAAGTTTAAACAAAAGGCGTGAAGGTCTTGTTGAAAAGCTTACAACATAAAAGGAAATATGGAATACACAAGGTGAAAAGTGCTTGTAGTATATTAGCCAGCCATTTTATTGATAAATCAGGGCATTCATGTAAAGCGTAAAGCTGTATGAGCCAATCACTGATAATTATCTGTTTATGTTGTGCTCTGTAGCAGATGGGCAACAAGTGCAATTGTGGCGCCCCTGAGGGTCCAGTCACCACAGAGGTACTGTACCTCATCCAGAGTTGTAGTATCCCACTATCAGGTAAGGAGGGAGCACTACCCAGGACTCTAACAATCGCACCCAACACACACACTAATTCAGTCAGGGCACCTGGGCGTACCCCAAAGGAGGAGGGCCTCATCTCAGGCTGGCTAGGAAACGGTGTTGGGGTGTGGTGGAGAAGGTAGAGAAAAGGGGAGGAGCATAGAAGGCATGAGGGAGTGAGCAGAGAAAGTTAGTCAGAAAGTGAGGGGAGCTCAAGCTGTGAGGAGCTTGTCCCCAGACGAGTTGAGAGAATTGAGAGGGAGAGACAGAAGGAAGCTTCCAGAAGGACAGAAGGTGTCCTAGGGGCACGTATAGTTAGAGATCCATCCATGGGGCCCGATCCAGTATTGGAGGGACCAGGTCACAGTAGGGGAACTGGCCCCCAAGCCTAGTGGAGGAGCAAGGGGACTCAGAGGACGTCACTCGACAAGGTCAGCAGCTGCTGGCTTGGGACACTGATTGTGTAGGTGCTGGGCTGGAGGGAGGAAGCCAGCGCAGTGAGACGGCCAGGAGAGGAACATACTGAATGGAGTCCTGGAAAGGTGTATCCTGATCTACTTGGGAGTTTGCTGGACCCCTTACTTGGAGGACACAGCACTAAACTGGCATCTGTGTACACAACTGTGAGTAAAACATTGGAAACTGCACCCTGCTGTGTCCTCTGAATCATTCCTGCGCCACCTGTCCTGCACCACACTCACCAACAACATCACCTTAAATATCCTAACCGCCCTGGGATACAGCTCTACCCGTGGAGAGCTTAACCATCTCTGCTGCCCTATTATCATCCCAGAGGATCTACATTGCAGTGTCGGTCCCCTGACCGAATACCACGGGTGGCGTCACGAACACGTTATTACAAATTTTATTATCCCCTTTTTCACTATCCCTTTTATTGGACGCCTAGAGCCACGGACCGGGTAACTGCTATCATGACACTGCCCCTTTAAGAAGCGGCCCGGTACCAAGTATCCCCACTGCCCTGACGGGCGATCCATCCACAATGACTGGCACAGGGTAGATCACAACCTGTATGATTTTATCATGCAACTTATCTACCATTTACCTTTTTTGTGGTTAGGTAAAGTTAAAATAGTTTTTGAATTTATAAGCCTTACCACTCATATGAATACGCTATGTATCATATTGAAGCTCGGCCCCTTTCAAGTGAATAGGTATACGCTATCTGCCTAGAATGGTCATGCTTCATAATCTCATACTCCTCAGCTAAGCTATAGATGGTCCTATTGTTAATGGTGTAAAGCAAACAGTGCTACCCTTATAGCCATAGACCTTAGGACCTGATCTTGGACTCCAAACCATAGTCTATTATCCAGAAATTAGTATACAATGACAGACATAAGTATTTGTGGTTTATTTTAAAGTTTAGAACTACTTGATACATGTATACCTTGTTCGAGTACTCCTAGGAGAATTATTATTAAGGGCTTTATGCCAAATTCACTTGCACAAAAATGTGCAACTCTTTTTATGTTTTGTACAATCACATAATTAAACGTGGATGGGATTTTAAGAAAGTACGAGCTTCTTAGGCATGATAACTTTATTACAATGAAATCTAGAAATTGTCACTTTTATCTGGTATAGCTGAGACATGTACAGCCAGAGATGTGCAACATTTGCACTTTACTAATACATTTGGTGCATCTTATTCCAATCAATCCTACACTTGGGTATAAAGTGCCTATCTTAAGAAATTCCCACTTTAATGTCTGTCAAAGCAACATTTGATGGAGGCTGCAGAGAAGCAATAGGTCTTGTTCAAATATTATAAGCAAATGTCAACTATATTATCTCTGTCACTATAGATGAGTTAGATGTTAAAATGTACACTACATGAAGGATATTATTTAATGTAATGACTGGAGATGTCAGGGAGCGACATAGATAAACATATTTCCCAAATGGTTATACAAGTATTGTAACCATTGACATATGCAGATAATGTAAGCCCAGGCCAAAAGAGTAATTTCAACACACAAATGAAACATTGGATGTAAAGAATTTTGATTTCTCTGTAAATGACTTTTCTCTAGAGTTTACTGTTGTATCTTAAGAATGAAATAATTAAGTGTTCTGAATCACTCCTTCCCTTCCGGTATAGGGCTCAGATTAGTTTCTTTTGTCAAAATTATTTTTCCTGGATGAAATTGCTCTGATCACACACATAGGATGGAGCTGAGTGCTTCTGCTTCCAGAGTTGGGAACTGAACTCTGAACTGTATTCTGATTCAACAGTGGTGGTTTCACGACCCAGACCCAGACTGATCTGAGGGACATCTAAGGACCTTCAAAAAAAGCACCTCTTACAAATGATGTATACTCAAATTGATTTAGTGTAATTAACACTAACAGAAAATACCTCAATAAAGTGTGTTTATAAAATAAATAGAATTGTCCCACTTGAACAACCATTTTTATATGCCCTGCCAGTGCAACTGGACATAATGGTGGGGGTCCACACTCAGGACTCTACTGAGCAGGAAGAATGGAGACTCTTTCATTCAACCATTACAACTGATTTCACCTGGTTGGAGAAGCTAGATTAGCAGAAGCTTGTTAACGCTATTCATTCTGGAGTAAGGTTGTCCAGTTGGGACAACCTCTTACACTACAATAATAGGTAGCAAATAAAGATGAAAAAGTTGATTCAAAGAACCCTGTTCCAGGAGTCAGGTCAGTGTTCGCTAACCATTATATGGGAGCACTTCAATCTCTTCTTACCTGCCAGAATCTATGGCTCTTCTTTTGGCTAGCCTTACTGGTCCAATGTTGTGTGTATGTCACATTGCAATGATGATATTGTACCAAAATCAAAGAGAAGCCACTGATTCTATTATGTAATAGGCGATTTTCATGACCGCATATGGCGACTAGGTGGGATTTCTTACCTTGTTACCGCCCACTGCTTTTCCCCCCAACCAATTGCTGACCCTGTTCCTTTAAAATAAAACATTACACTTAAATTCTTTTGGATAATATTGGCCACAGCGGCCATTTTATTAACAAACATACATAAAATACATAACAATATATGTATAAACATCATTCAAAATTTCTGAGGGGAGGGTTCTTGGAGCTAAAAAGATCTGGCTTTACTATTAATAGACCAAACAAATTCGACCACCATGTTACCCTCAGCCGTAAACCACCAGCTCGAGGGCACCAAACAACCTGTTCAGGGAAGACTAATCCACCACAAGCTCCCAGGGTAAAAACCCCGTCCAGAGCCCATAATCAAAAGCCAGATCCCCAACCTCATTTAAATGCCCACAATTTACTCAAAAATTCCATCCCTGATTCATAACAACTTCAAGAACCACACCCCCCCGCCCAAGCCACTGCGACGATGCTAAAACTCACCGTAATCTGCGAAAAAAAAACAGAAAATAAGGGCCTACTTCCAACTCTTCCCTGAAAATCCCCATGAAAAATGTCCTTCAATTCGTGAAGGAAAAAAGGGGGCGGGTGGGTGGGCTTCTCTCTTTAACTTTCTTTCCAAGAATGACACCTTTCCTGCACTTTTCACAAAAATCGCCCCAAATAACGCCCCTTTCACCCATCCCCCCAATCACCACTTCGCAATTCAAAAACTCCATACCGAAACCCCTCCCCCAGCCCTAATGCAGTCATGTGGTGTTTCCATGTAGCTTCGCTCATTACAGCCCCCTCTGGACTCCTTTCCCGTGATCATAGAATTCCAACCTCTCATCTCTAATAGTAATTGCTAGATTAGTGGGCATTCATTGTTGGAACCCCATCAATCAATTGATTGAAGTATCACAGTAACCCACTTTCTCTCAGTAACACAACCAAATTGAGGAGGTTTATATCATGGAGAGGACAAACAAGTTATGTTGGATTTGCGGAAACAGTCAAGACAGATTGTGTGTCTGCTATTACCCAAAAAAGGCTTATTTAGTGTGGTTTGTTTCATGGCTCAGATGTTAATACTGTTGCTTGGGCTTGGGTATGAATTTGACCTGAGCGGTGCTGCACACCTAGATTTGGGAAGGCTGGGAAAGCATAATTTTTTAATGTTTTTATTTATCTATGCTTATTATGCTCTGGGATCTGGAGAGACCTCAGACTATGATAGTGCACATTTGATTCACATCAAATTGGTTTAATAAATATTGAATTTCCTGGCAAATTTGAATTTCTGAAGATTCACTCATCATTAGGCCACATGCACACATTGAGTATTTGGTGAGGTTTTTTAATCTCAGTATTAGTAAGTCAAAACCAGGAGTGGAATATTCAGAGGAAAAGTATAATAGAAACATGTCACCACTTCTGTATTTTTCACCCACTCTTTGTTTTGGTTTACAAATACTGAGGTAAAAAAGCTGATCAAATACTCAACATATGAACTTGGTCTTAGTTGTTAGCACCATGATTGTGAGCCTAAATGTAGACTAGAATCTATGGAAATGATGATGATAATATCCATTGAGTGGTTTAGAATATGTTGGTGCTATATAAACATATACAGTGGGTATGGAAAGTATTCAGACCCCTTTAATTTTTCACTCTTTGTTTCATTGCAGCCATTTGGTAAATTCAAAAAAGTTCATTTTTTTTTCTCGTTAATATAGACTCTGCATCCCATCTTGACTAAAAAAAAACAGAAACGTAGAAATTTTTGCAATTAAAAAATTGATGTGCGAACCCCCCGATGATCGGGATCGGAAGGTCTGCCCGACTTTTTTTTTTAAGCTCGAGCTCGGGGCCGGAGATGACGTGAACTTGCATCTGAACCCCGAGCTTGGACTTTACAGATATGGGATGGGGAGGGGGGCCATAAAACATACCATAAAATTAATAAGGAACATTATAATTATACTTACCGCAAGAACACTGCCGAAAAAAGCTGAAGACTGGCGAATGCAGTGAATATCTCTGGAAGTTAAGATTGGCCCCAGAGGCAGATGTGGCCGGGAGACAGCGAGACGGGAGTACGCGTCGCTGGACAGGTAAGTATAATTATAATGTTTATTATTAATTTTATGCTTTTACAGGCCCTGGACCCGAACTGTAACACGGGTTCCCCATGGAAACCCATGTTCGGGACCTTGTGACGGGTCCAGAACTTTACAGTTCGGGTTCGCCCATCTCTAGTCATAAGTATTCAGACCATTTTCTCAATATTGAGTAGAAGCACCCTTTTGAGCTAGTACAGCGATGAGTCTTCTTGGGAATGATGCAGCAAGTTTTTCACAACTGGATTTGGGGATCCTCTGCCATTCTTCCTTGCAGATCCTCTCCAGGTCTGTCAGGATGGATGGTGAAAGTTGGTGGACTGCCATTTTCAGGTCTCTCCACAGATGGGTTTAGGTCAGGGTTCTGGCTGGGCCAGTCAAGAATGGTCACAGAGTTGTTCTGAAGCCGCGCCTTTGTTATTTTAGCAGTGTGCTTAGGGTCATTGTCTTGTTGGAAGGTGAATCTTTGGCCAAGTCTGAGGTCCAGGGCACTCTGGAAGAGGTTTTTCATCCAGGATATCTCTGTACTTGGCTGCATTCATGTTTCCTTCAATTGCAACCAGTCAATCCTGTCCTTGCAGCTGAAAAACACCCCCATAGCATGATGCTGCCACCACCATGTTTCGCTGTTGGGATTGTATTGGGCAAGTGATGAGCAGTGCCTGGTTTTCTCCACACATACCACTTAGAATTATCACCAAAACGTTCTATCTTCATCTCATCAGACCAGATAATATTATTTATCATAGTCTGGGAGTCTTTCATGTGTTTTTTAGCAAACTCTATGCGGGCTGTCATATGTCTGGCACTGAGGAGAGGCTTCCATCAGGCAACTGTGCTATAATATCCCAACTGGTGGAGGACTACAGTGATTGTTGACTTTGTGGAACTTTTTCCCATTTCCCTACTGCATCTGTGGAGCTCAGCCACAGTGATTCTGGAGTTCTTCTTTACCTCTCTCACCAAGGCTCTTCTCCCACGATTGCTCAGTTTGGCTGGATGGCCAGGTCTAGGAAGACTTCTGGTGGTCACAAACTTCTTCCATTTAAGGATTATGGAGTCCATTGTGCTCTTAGAAACCTTGAGTACTGCAGAAATTCTTTTGTAACCTTGGCCAGATCTGTGCCTTGCCACAATTCTGTCTCTGAGCTCCTTGACCAGTTCCTTTGACCTCATGATTCTCATTTGGTCTGACATGCACTTTGAGCTGTGAGATCTTATATAGACAGGTTTGTACCTTTACAAATCAAGTCCTATCAGTTTAATTAAACACAGCTGGACTCCAATGAAGGAGTAGAACCATCTCAAGGAGGACCACAAGGAAATGGACAGCATGTGACTTAAATGTGAGTGTCTGAGCAAAGGGTCAGAATATTTTTGACCATGTGATATTTCAGTTTTTCTTTTTTAATAAATTTGCAAAAAATTCTAAATTTCTGTTTTTTTTTTCCAGTGAAGATGGGATGCAGAGTTTATATTAATGAGAAAAAAAGGATCTTTTTTTGCATTTACCAAATATCTGCAATGAAACAAAGAATGAAAAATTTAAAGGGGTCTGAATACTTCCCTAACCCACTGTACATCAAATAATTATTTAACTCTCATAAATAAAAACTACCACCAAAGTGCTATTTACATGACATTGTCTAAGTCTGATCTTTCGATATGTCTTGGGTATTAAGCCACCATCTCAACCTAAACACGTAACCTATTAATAATTTTGATAATAATTTAATAATCAGCCTACGTGAAAGATTTCCCTTGTTTTTTTATTTGGTGCACTACATCTCACTTTATTCTGGATATGTCTGTTCACGATGTTATTGCAGCTTCTTTTCTTCTTTTCTACACATCCTGTTCTTCTGACATTGCATTTTATACATGGATAAAACATGGCAGAGCTGAATTGCTTTTAAATAAAGGCCATGATGCACAATTTTATTAAACATCCGTCTTACAACTTGCATCGTTCCTCGACACGTTTCCAGGAAAGTAGTTCATTTTCGCTGGTTGAATTAACCGATCCACCTCTTGAATATTTATATTGAACAAAACCACACAAATTAATTCTTGTGTCCTCACTTAGGAGCTGTCCCCCACAAATCCTCATTTATGTGATTATTGGTGCAAGGCCTAGTTCCGCTTTTCTGCTCACGACCCCACACTTGAATGTGACAGCGCTGTCTCTGTGTAGATTTCAGTAATAGGCATAAAAGGCCAATAATCATGATGTGGTGTGAAAGGAACGTAGTGTTCCTCTGAATTTATTAACACTGAGTCCATAGCTAAAGTACATCCTGCAGATTTCCTGTGAGCATTGTCTTCTGGCAAATTATGTATACTTCTACCCAACAGGGATGTCCACTATAACAGAAACAGCTCATTCTCTTATATACAGACATATATTGTATCCTGTGGAACCTCTAAAGGGGAATTTTAAAAAATATGTTATACAATTAAATGCTAGTTAAAGAACTATTCTTCTCGAGCCCTAACTCATGACTACAACACCCCAATCCATGACAAAATGTACTGTGGTGAAAAATAAAGCAGAATAATTGTTATTAACAGAGATGTAACTTGTAACATGAGTCCCAATGCAAAATCTGTAACAGGACTCCCCCACCTCACCTGCCAAATATTATTTGTACTGGTTTCACCATATTTGGCAAATGGTTTTTGGACCCCTTCAGGCTCCATGACTCACGTGGAACCGCTACACTAGCTTTTCCTATAGCTATCGCCTTGGTTGTCAATATTAAAATAATTAATTTTAGGAAATGAAGGCAGTGCTCTCCCGTAAGAAATGCTGTCAACTTATTAAACCCAGATTCCTCATTAAAGTCTTACTGTATTTCCAAGATTGTAAACTATTCCCTATCCATGGGGGATAACTAACTTGTCTCTGAGGGTCTGACCACTGAGACTCCCTGTGATCCATAGAACAGGTCTCTGTAACCCAAACCCCATGCATGATCTCACTATATTCATTGTCTGTGAAGGTTTCTGACAAAGTCAAGAACATTTACCAACATACTTCAATACTTCATGACCTATCACTTTCTCAAGTGCTGATGTTGTATGTAAACTATATGGACTAGGAGTATAGAGTATCCGAGAGATATCATATCCACAGTGACATGACTTTATCATGAGACCTCATTGTCCATGGTTTCTCATGCTCTATTATTATCTACACATATGCATAGATACTGCCTTCAAGCCATGCACTGATACCTATATAGCCCAATTTTGATTCACAATAAATGCTATTATGTGATTACTACAGTGATAGCTTATACAGATGTTGTATGTTCTATCTAGTCAAACATACCAAAATGCAGCAAAATGTAACTCAACACCTAATTTGACATGTTTGTTGGCTTGCACTATGGTAAATGTTAACTTTCAGTTTTTCACAACAAAATATTTTTCTGTATTATGGTATAGTTAACATGCATTTTAGGTTAAAAAATGCTACATATATAACTAGGGCCCCATCAGGGCATTACTGCTCTTACTGGTGTATAGAACCTGGTGAGCAGAGGGGGAGCTCCACTTTTCTGATCACTGAGCCCCAGTGACAGTATTCTGCCAGTTCAGTAACTGAATGTACGTCCTTAGATGCACGTTCAGTTGAAATCTATTGCCATGCAGAAGGGTTTCCACATGGTAATAGTTAACAGCTGCCAGCCAATCACAGGCTGGCAGCTGACGTCGTAGCGCACGTCACCGGCGTATGACGTCACTGTCATGTGGTGGAGCGTCCGTGCCTCAGATAGAGACAGGAAGGGGACACTACTGGTCCGCAGAAGCCAGTTAAGGAGAAAAGGAGAAAATGTTATTTTTTTTAACTTTTTTGTAACGCCGCACTATAGGGCCGAATGAAGAGACATTGGGGCAGAATGGAGATCACATTGAGGCAGAGTAGACAGACATGGGGGCAGAATGGATATACATGGAGGCAGGATGGAGACATGTGGGCAGGACGAAGACATGTGGGCAGACTGGAGACATAGGGCAGAATGGGGACATGGGGCAAAATGGAGAGACATGGGGGCAGAATGAATAGACTTGGTGCAGAATGTAGGCATGTGGGAAGAATAAAGACATAGGGGGAGAATGGAGACATTGGGCAGAATGTAGAGACATTGGGGCAAAAATGAGACACATGTGGGCAGGATGGAGACACATGTGGGCAGAATGGAAACATGTGTGCAGAATGGAGAGACATTGGGGCAGAATGGAGAGACATGGGGCAGAATGGAGACATGGGTTCAGAATGGAGACAATATGGAAACAGAATGGAGATGACATGTGGTTAGAATGGAGAGACATGCCTTAATGGAGACATATGGGCAGAATGGAGACATGTGGGCAGAATTGATATACATGGAGGCATGATGGAAACATGTGGGCAGGATGAAGACATGTGGGCAGAATGTAGACATGGGGCAGAATGGGGACATGGGAGCAGAATGGAGAGACATGGTGCAGAATGTAGAGACATGGGGCAAAATGGAAAGACATGGGGGCAGAATGGAGATATATGGGGCAGAATGGAGACACATGGGGCAGAATGGAGATGACATGGGGGCATAATGGAGATGTCATAGGGGTAGAATGGAGACAACATGGGGGCAGGATGGAGTCACATTGGGGCAGAATGGAGTCACATGGGGGCAGGATGGAGTCAAATGGGTGCCGAATGGAGTCACATGGGGCCAGGATAGGAGATCATATGTGGGCAAGATGGGAGGCATATAGTGCCAGGAATGGGAAAACACAAGGCTCCGAGAATGGGAGAACACAAGAGGCCAGGAATGGGATGCCACATGGGGACAGGCATGAGATGCACACTGGGCCAGGAATGAGACATGTTGGGTCCAGAATGGAGTACATATGGGAACAGAAAGTGGGACATTATTACTTTTGGGGTTATTTTAGGGATCTAATTAATGCTGTGATGTATTTTATTTTCAAAGGATACTGTTTTCAGTGGGTGGTGGGGTCCTGTTACTGTGCAGGATGACACAATAGCTTTATCTCTTCATCTGGTGTAGTGTAGAAGTTGGGTAAAAATTGGGGCATGGGCTCTAGATAACTGTGCTATTTTCAGCAGAGATGAGTCCTGGCTGGAAGAAGAGATGGCAGTCTGTGCTGGATGAATAAGAAAGCGAAAATGAAGGACTTCAACTAGAGATGTCACCAGTCAGTGTGTTACCTGTACACTAGCATGATACACTATATACTATGTACAGATCTCCTGTGTATAATTTCACTGGTGATCACTGTATTACCTGTACACTGAAAATATGTAAAGAGTTCCTATGTATAATGTCACAGGTAGAGTTCAGCGATACTTTCCGATATCCAAAAGTATCGGAATC
>VIAB01010120.1:51597-62415 GCA_009801035.1 Oophaga pumilio | reverse complement strand
GGTCAGAAATAGATCGATTGCCGATTGTGATTTTTTTAAATTGGAAAGTGAGAACATGTCTGTTAGTATTAAATCAATACGGGAGGCAGATTGGTGGGTAGTGGAAAAATGGGTATATTCTATGGAGGAACTATGTAGGCATCTGAAGGTGTCAAAAAGTTCGTTATTATATATCCAGTTATTTGTTGTGCCAGAATCCGGTCTATTATGTGAGGAAGAATCGGATTTATTATCGGGGACGGCATTGAAGTCGCCTAATAGAATCAAATCTCCTTTTTTAAGGGAGTTTACCTTTTTTAAGAGTTTGTTCAAAAATCTAGTTTGACGTACGTTAGGGGCATAAAGGTTTACTAGGGTGGTAAGGTGATTGTTGAGTTTGCAGATCAGGATGAGGTATCTTCCGTTAGGGTCAGGGTGTTCTTCGATGAGCTCGAATGGAATAGAGTCTCTAATAATGGTGATAACACCTGCTTTTTTCTTTTTACCGCTGGCTTCGCAGATAAAAGGAAATTTGCGATGGGTAAATTTCGGATGATTGTTGGATTTAAATTTGGATTCTTGGATACAAATAACATCAGAGTTGGATTTAAGAAGTTCAGTCCAGAGGGAGCACCTTTTCTGAGGGCTATTTAGGCCTCTAACATTATAGGTCATTAATTTTGTATTCATGGTTGGTTAGATGAAGGAGTAAGGGAGAAGGGGGTGAGGGAAGTGATTGGCACAAGCTCCTAAAGGAAAATTGATAACTATATACATTGAGTGGTTGATGTAATGAGTAAGAGGGAATGAAACACCCTCGAGGAAAGCCACTCAAAAGTGGATTCTTCTCTTTTTCGGGGAATAAATGAGAGAGAAGAGACCTGAGGTAGGGACCTCTGGTAGAAAGAAATTTCTCAAGCCATGGTAGTAACATTAATGCTATGTTTAGGTTTGATTTATTTCAGAGGCAGAAGAATTGGATCTGCGTGATGAAGGTTTTTCAAGGGAGGAGGTGAAGTTAAGCCCCCCCTCTTCAGGGGAAAACAAGGGAATTGTTTTCCCGTTATGAGAGACCAGTAGATTAAGGGGAAATTCCCAACGGTATAAAATGCCCCTCTCCCTAAGAAAAGTTGTGGTAGCATTGAATTTTTTCCTTGAATCGATGGTCTCTTTTGAGAGGTCTACAAAGACCTTTAGGTTCTGATATGGTTCTGGAAAGTTTTTTGATTTTTTATAAATTGCATGACCCTCTCCTTGGTATTGTAGAAATGAATTCTAAGGATTGTATCCCTGGGTAATTCTGGGAAGATGTTTGGCGGACAGGGTAGCCTATGTATCCTATCTATGGATAGGACTTGATTGGAGAGGCCTGGAAGAATTTTCTTGAATAAGGCTTTAACAAAATCTGATAATTTATCAGGGGTAATATTTTCGGGAATGCCCCTAATTTTGATATTGTTGCGGCGGTTCTTGTCTTCGAGGTCCACTAGTTTCAGTTTAAGATTTTTAACTTCTGCAGAAAGAGTAAGGACATCGTCTGAGGATTTTGAGGTTTTTTCTTCGCCAGCTGTTATTCTGTCTTCGTGATTTTTGAATTTTAAATTGAAGTCATCGAGGGTATTTTTTAAGATTTGATTTTGTTTCTCGAAGCTGGAAAGCATGTTATCATTTATTTTTTGTGCTAGGTGGAGCATGTATGATTCCATACCACCCGGGCCAAGAGAAGGAAAATCTTTGCTGTGAGTCACTGGGATCTGGGTGTCTCCAGGATCTTTCCTGGAACGGTTTTTTGCAGGACTTTGGTTGGGAGAGTAGTCGCTAGAGTCAGAGTCCTCGTCTGGATTGGAATTAGAGTGATGAGAGGGAACAGTGTTCCAATCATCCGGTTTTGTCCTTTTTGTGGAGACAGACGTATCCATCCCTTCGTTTTGGGGGTTTGGCGTCGGGGAAGAGAAATGGGGGTTTACTGAAGAGGAAGGGGAGGAGGAAGCTTGAGAAGTTGAAGAGGTTTTTAAGGCGTTTGGCTTACTCTTTAGTTGGTTAGGGTTTGTTCTAACCGTGGATGATTTTGAATCACCTCTAATAGGAGAACGAGATTTGATGGGGCTGATGGTATTTACCATGTCACCTGGTGGGTAACAGTGATGATGTTGTTCGCCCAAGTTCTTTAGCTGTTTAGCTGGTAGTGAGGAACTTAGTTTAGATGTCGACCCCGTATTTTTCATTTTTTGGGGTTGGGGTGACCTCTGCATGATAGACAAATGATACGCAGAGTAAACCTGTAAAGAGAATTCAGGCAGTGTAAAATGTACCAAGCAAAGAATTAAGACAAAGTTTTTGATACCTATAAAGAAAAAACAAGATGTACCAACAGAATAGTATGTTTAAGTATTACAAGTTATACCTGAAAGGTAAAGCCTGTAGGGCTGACCTTCAAAGGAAATTGAAGCAGAATGTAATATATCAGGTGAAGGTGGCTTTGTCAGAATTTGATTCCTGAGGATACAAAGGCGTTCCGAGTATCAACAGATCTCAGGCGAGTTAGTTGAATATCATAGGAGACTAGCCTTAATGTATAGAGTAAACCTCTTCAGACATAACTGTGAGGTAGGAGATTCGTCAGATTCCCAGGCCCCTCGGGTCAGTTTAGGCATCAGGGGTCCCCGACCTTGGCTGGTACGGGGTTGCTGGAAGCGCCACAGTCGGTCCAGGGTGGACCGCACGGTAGTGAGCGGAGCATTATTATTAAGCTAAAAGATCTAAATAAGTTCTTCAAAGTGCGCTCCTTCAAAATGGAATCAATTAGATCAGCAATAAAGCTATTCTTTAAAAACTGTTTCATGGCAGTGTTTCATGCGGAGCACCAGCGGTTCCTCAGGGTGGCGGTGATCATAGAGGGCACAATTAGACATTTTCAATTTGAAAGCTCTCCCCTTTGATCTCACCATTGCCCCTGAGGTCTTCACAAAGGTGGTGGCAGAAGTCATGCCTCATCTACGTGAAACCGACACCTTGATTATTCCCTACTTGGACTATTTTCTTAATATACCAAGAGGAAAAGAGAGACCAAAATTGTCCAATAAAATGTAGCTCACTTTATTAAAGACATATTAAAAATATATATATCAATTAATGAATGCATATATCATAAAAACTAACAAAGAAGAAGAATGTGGAAACGATGAAAAAACACAGCAACAAACCCCACATGAAAGAAAATACGTGGATGGGTGACCTCTCGAAACAATCAGATTTGCATATCAAATGCTAGTGCCAATATTGATCCTGACTACAGATTCTGTGCTCATCTAAAATATTACGTTCAATGCCCATCTTCACTTGGTCCATAATGTGTCAACAGTAATAATGACCAATAGGCAGAGAACACTAGTACACGTGCAAAGAGCACCAGTAGTAGTTTTTGTGATATATTCATTCATTAATTGATATATATTTTTAATATGTCTTTAATAAAGGGAGTTACATTTTATTGGACGATTTTGGTCTCTTTTCCTCTTGGTATATTGCTATTTATGAGAGTGTCCTATAGATTTAACACGGAGTACCACTTTGGGTTGGGTTCACTATAAATAGTATGCTTTCTGTTCATTGGATTGTGTTTTCACTGGACTATTTTCTTATTGTAGGCAGGTCAGCTGATCATTGCTCGACGCAAGTAAGAGAAAAAATGGCCACCTTGGAACGCTTGGAGTGGCTATTGAACATTAAAAAGTCGCGTCTAGAGAACTTAAAGGTACAGGAGTTCCTAGGACTAATTCTAGACTCAGAAATTCAGGAGTGTCGACTACCTGATAGTAAACTAAATAACATTCAACATCAGGTGGTGAGAGCGTTAAACAGTCCCTCTATGTCCCTTAGAAAGGCGATGTCCCTTTTAGAGTCACTAACCTCCTGCATCCCAGCAGTCCGGTGGGCTCTATTTCATACGAGAGTCTTACAGTAGGACATCTTGCTTAATGACAGATCCCACAGGGGGTACCTGGATAGACTAATGACTTTATCCCCATCTTCTTTGCAATCTCTGACATGGTGGTTAGACCGGGTTAATCTATCCAGAGGGGTTTCCTGGGTAAATCGAATATTTCGGGTAGTCACTACAGACGCTAGCCCTACAGGTTGGGGGGCTCATCTGGGTGAGGTCATGGTCCAGGGATTTTGGAGAGGAGAACAGCTAGATAGCTCATCTAACCTTAAGGAACTGATGGCGGTGTAGCTAGCTATAAGAAGGCTCCTTATATCCCTACAGGATCATCATGTCAGGATCCTCTCCGACAATCAGGTGATGATGGCCTATGTCAACCACCAAGGGGGAACCCGGTCCAGACCCTTAATGGAGGTGGTGGATTGATTGTTTTATTTCAAGTAGCGGAGAACCATTTTCTATCACTGACTGCTCTTTACATAAGAGGAAAAGAAAACATCAGAGTAGACTTTTTAAGCCGCAACCTACTCAGGCAGGGAGTGTGGATACTGAATGGTTCCATCTTCCAGCAGATTGTACGGATGTGGGGTTGTCCAGACATAGACCTCTTCGCCACCAAAAGGAACAGAAAGCTGAAGAAGTTCTGTTCTCTCAATCCCAGGGAACAGCCATTGGCGGTGGATGCCTTCCTGATCAGGTGGAACTTCAACTAGCTTATTCTTTCCTCCCTTAGCACTATTGCCACTGGTAGTGAGAAAGCTCAGAGAAGACAGGGCAAGAATTATTATGGTCGCCCCCTTTTGGCCCATAAGGGCATGGTTTTCGTGACTGAGGACCATGTCGGTCGCTGAACCTTGGGTGCTTCTGGATCTCCTCTCCCAGTGGCCAGTCTGCCATACATGAGTGGCTGGGCTTCACCTGACGGCATGAAATTTGAAAGGTCATTGTTGAGGGAAAGAGGTTTTTCTCCTAATCTGATAGCCACTCTTCTGAAGAGTAGGAAAGTGGTCACAACCAAAATTTACGCCAGAACCTGGAAAAGGTGTTTGCCTACCAAAAATTTTAAGTTGGGGGTGGAGGTCCCAATAGGTCAGATTCTGGAGTTCCTTCAGAAAGGGCTTGAGATGGGTCTATCCACTAGTACCCTCAAAGTCCAGGTATCAGCCCTGAGGGTCCTGTTTAGCTGTGATCTCGCAGGGAATTACTGTATAGCTAGATTTATTAAGGGGTCAACTAGATCTAGGCCCAGAATGATGAATAATGCCGTGGAACCTGAACCTGGTCCTGACAGCTATGACAGGTTCCCCATTTGAACCCATTGAGTCAGCCCCAATAAAGGAGCTTTCCTTTGAAGTAGCCCTTCTGGTCGCATTAACATCTGCCCAAAGGGTGAGTGATATCCAGGCTCTTTCTAGGCTTTCATCATATCCTAAAGTCAAATCCATCTTACTTGCCAAAGGTAGCCTCCAAATTCCGTAGGTTGCAGGAAATAGTTTTCCCTTCCTTCCTTCACAGTCCTAAGAACCAGAAAGAAATGAAGCTTCATATCCTTGATGTCAGGAGGTGACTGACATTCCTTATTTGTGTCCTTCCAGGGGGCTAGAAATAGTCTTAGGGTGTCAAGAAGCACTTTATCTAGATGGTTCAGGGAGGCCATTGCATTAGCTTATACATCAAGTGGCAAGACGACGCCAGAAGGTCTGAGGGCTCACTCCACACTGGCCTTGGCAGCCTCCTATGCGGAAAGATCGGAGGTCTCGATCGAGCAGATATGCAAGGCAGCTACATAGTCTTCTCCTTTCACCTTTTAAAAACATTATAGGCTGGATATGGGTGCCTTTTCCGAACTCACGTTTGGAATAAGGGTACTTCAGGCTGTAGTCCCTCCCTAAAATTCTTACATCTCTGTAATTCTCTCATGGTGCTGTCATGGGAGACCGAATAAATTCTTAGTTACTTATCCCTAACGGTATTTTTTGGAACCCATAACAGCACCCATATATCCCCTTTCTTTACGTGTGAATGAGCACTTCTTCCACTTGTAAGTATTCAGTGAAATACTCTGGTATTAGGTGTACTGTATGTTTCTTCCATTAACCATGGGAGGTCCTCTCGTACTCTGTAATCCAACTGATGGGTGGCAAAGGTTCCACCCTTTTATCCGCCTTGAAGGGCGGATCCCCTCTCTCGTGGTGCTGCCATGGGCTCCGAAAACCTTTACCGATAAATAACTAAAACTTTCCTTTGTACTTTTGGCAAATGTGTGTGTGTGTATATATATGTGTGTATATATACAGTACAGATCAAAAGTTTGGACACACTTTCTCATTCAAAGATTTTTCTGTATTTTCATGACTATGAAAATTGCACATTCACACTGAAGGCATCAAAACTATGAAATAACACATGTGGAATTATATACTTAACAAAAAAAGTGTGAAACAACTGAAAATATGTCTTATATTCTAGGTTCTTCAAAGTAGCCACCTTTTGCTTTGATTACTGCTTTGCACACTCTTGGCATTCTCTTGATGAGCTTCAAGAGGAAGTCACCGGAAATGGTTTTCACTTCACAGGTGTAACCTGTCAGAATCATGCCGAGTGAATGACCCAGTGCGTCCACCCCCGACGCGCGTTTCGGCTAGTATGCCTTCCTCAAGGGGTGGGTCATTCTCTCGGCATTTGCTCAGGTATATTCATGTTCTACTAATCTGGCAATCTTATTTATGTATTAGCACTACCTGTTTAGCAAATTTGACCACTAGGAATTTTGCAATATGGCATGCATATAATATTAATCTGCATTTGCTGATTATATATCTGTTTACATGTACCTATTGGCCATCCGAGATGTTGCAATATTGCTGTTATATATATGTTTTCTCTGCACTTGCAGAATTTTGAATTTGAAGGATTAATTACCATATAGTCCTTCATCCCATGTGTGTCCTTTTTTCCCACTTGTGCTGATTGGTATGAATTTTTCCTGTCTTGCTCCCCTGTTTTTTGTCATATCTAATAAAGGTTTTTGTACTTTATTCATTAGTTCTGGGATTTTTTGGTCGTTTCTTTTTCTTGTATTTTAGAAACTAACAATGCAGGGTGTCCAATCTCTTGTATTGGCCCATTTTCCTTTTGTAATTTTTAAAATGAAAAAAATGAAAAAATAAAACTGTTCCTCCTCTCACTAGTCAAATGATTGGCCAGAAATCACCAAAATGACCCATTAAACTGTCAATTTTAGACCCATATTTGCATCTTATATTCTAAGTGTCAGGACGAACAATGGAGTGATAATATGACCGTACATTATACTGGATGCCTACTTTTCAGATGCTTTGTTCTTGTAGAGTTCCCGGGGAAGATAATTGCTACTTATGAAAACAACACGATATTCCTCAGTTGGAGTCCATTGTTTGAATGTGATTTTGTTGTTCTAAACTGGGGCACAAGCTACTTGCAAATGGAATCAAAAATCATCATGGACAAAATAGAAAATTATTCCATTCCAGGTAATACCTGTCTTTCTTCCTTTTTTTTCCTGAGTACTTTGTCTCAATCATTGTTACAAACCTATATTGACATTTAGAAAACATAAGCTTTGTATGCACCGCAATGTCCGGTATACATAGGAAATATTAATGGGTATATCAGCCGTTGATTTTCTATGTAGTAAAGAAACAAACAATATTGTCCAAAATATCAGTTCAGCGTGAGTGTTCGCCTTTGAAATACATTTTGCTTGTTTTTTTTTCTAAATATGATTACAATCAGAATTTCCTAATCTGTTTCTTAATCTGTTCAGGGTGTAGTCTCGGGATAGATATTGTATTAGTAGCATATCTCTAGGATATGCCATCGATGTCAGTTCGGTAGAGATCCAGTCTCTGCAACAGCCTGAGATCACTGGAATGAAGTGGCGACTGTGAGAGGGAATATCATATCAGGGAGATGAAATCAGAAAATCCAGCTTCCTGCAATTACCGATAGAGGGCGCTAATGAGCTTAAAGGGGTTGTCTATTTACAGGAAAGTGAGTTCCAAACTCTAAAATATCCAAACTAACAAACTCAGCAGCAGCAAGTACTCACCCTCTCTGGGTCCACCAGCGGCTCCCCACCGCTGCTTTGGTTTCAGTGTTTTTGCTGCAGCGATGACAACAGTGCACAACACCGCTCTAGACAATCACTGAGCTCAGAGGCGCATGCTGTTAACCTGGGCACAGTCATTAAGCTCATTGATTAGCTGGAGCGTCGACGCGCGTTGTTAATGTGACGTCACCACTGCAGCAAAAACACCAAAACTGGCTCAGTGGCAGGGAGCCGGCACTGGACCCACGGAGAGTGAGTACCTTCTGAGTGATTTGGGGTATTTTAGAATTAAGTGTCCACTTTCTTGAAAGTTGGCAACCCCTTTGATACATTAAAATCATATACATCAGATCTCGCTCAGAGGTATTCTCTAAATTTCCGATTTTTTTTCATTGTTCTTATTTGACAAGCATAGAGTACCTAAAGTGTGTCAGCAGTTTATGGCTATTTAAAGGAACACTCCTATCTTTTTTATGACATGTGCATGTATTGTAGTGTGAGTGTATAAATATACTCGCTTACCGCTGGTTTCTCCAGTGTCCAGCGCTGCTTCGCTTCTCTGTGACGTTCCTGAAGTGGCTTTTACATTGTAAGCCTATGGAGCATCAGAGCAAGGCTTCATGGACTTTCATTGTAAAAAAAAAGACTTCCGACTCACACATGGAGCATAGAGTGAGTCGGGTGGCCGGAATTGCATTCTGATAAGCAAAGAAGAATGGTGCTGACACCAGAGTGAGCAAAGGTAGGTGACTATAATAATAAACTCACACTACATTACATGCATATATACACACATTGAATAAAAAAGTATAGATGTGAGTGCTTCTTTAATCTGACAGCAGCATGATGTAGGGGCAGAAACCCTGATTGCATTGAAGTATCACTCATTGAAATGCGTTGTTTCATTAAAATAAGTGTTTTATCAGCAGGATATTATCACTATAGGACAAGTTGCCTCATGTCATGTAGTCCTGCTGCTCTGTGTAACCCACCCCCACCACTGACAAGCAGCTTTCTGTCAAAGAACAATGTACATACTAATCCATCAATCAGTGGTGTGGGCGGGGTTATACAGAGCTCAGCAGTTATAGAACTGCTAGATCTGCAGAACAGAAAGTAGACCAGTGAGTGACACATCGCTGGAATTAGGGAATGAGGGTCTGTGCCTCTACAGATAACATAGCAAAAACCTACTGACAGATTCCTTTAAAAAAATGCACCATATTAGTTAATCTAGTTCTGGTGTTCTATTTATTTCCAGGGCCATTTGTAGCAATGAAACGTTACATGATCATGATTGTATTGTATGACCTTTGTCAATGTGAAGATTCAACTGAAGAAATAACCTATGGACTGACTTATACATATACAGAAGAAGGAGGTATGGACATCAAAAAATCATTCAAAGCATAAAGAATGTCATGTTCTCAAACATAATAAGATCAGAAGTAAAAAAGCAGCAGCTTGAGAGAATGCTAAGAGAGTGTAAATATGTCAATTGTCATGATCCAGAATGGGTTTTGAGTCCTGTCTCCCTCTTTCCCAATCTGGTCATGTCAGGGGTTAACTTTTCTCTGCCTCGTTCTGGTGTCAGGTCTGCCATTTCTCTCCACTGCATCCTGCAGGCAGTGTCAGTTATATTTTCTGCCTACGGCGTGAGTAGCTGACTCTGGTGTTACCCTGATTTGTCCTGCTGTGTTTAGCTGACTTTGCCCATGTCTGTTCCTTCCTCTCCTCCCGCTCCGACTCAGTGTTTCCCTTAGTGTTTGGATTTACCGGTTATTCGACTCGGCATTTGCTCTGGCCTGATTCTGCCTCTTGCTTCTGGTACTTCTGCTTCTGACCGGCATTGACCTTCTGGCGCGGCTTTGACTCTGTGTTCGGTACTTCCCCTGGTACTCAGTTACTCTCTAATATTGACCCGGCTTGTTTGACTATTGTGCTGCCACCTGGTGGTAGCCTCGCTGCTGGTTTGCTCTGTGCAGTATTGCAGTCCTCATTCCACTCTGCTGCCTTCTAGTGGAGTTTGCATTTACTTGCAGAGCTGCAGCGTGACATCATCAGAGTAAGAGGAGGGTACTTTGATGAATCTAAAATTTAAAACATATTCTAGTTTGTTTCACATGTGATTCTTTACTCCTTAATTCCATGTGTTCCTTCACGGGTTTGCAGACTGCCGTCTGAAGCTACAAGATGCACATTCCAATAATAACAAGGAAAACCTTTCCATGAACAGATATTTCTAACCTTATGACCTGTACGGTTTAGACTGCAGAAATGTATATTTAGACAGGAAAATCTCTTTAAAGGCTAGCTATAACTTGACATTTAGCCTCAAATTAATTATACAGATGAGACACAAAAAATTGTTTTTAACATTTTTATTGTTTTCAGTTTTATCTGCATTATCTCATTACTAACTGAAATTTTGGGTCGCTTTTTACAGTTCCAAGAACAGGTCCACGTAATGTCACTGTGAAAAATGTCACCAAGACCTCAGCTGTTGTTGTGTGGGGGGAGATCCCTGAAGATGACTGCCAGGGATTTTTATTAGGCTACAGAATTTCCTTTGACGATATTTTAGGAAACAGCAGAATAGGTATGTCTTGAAAAACAATGTTCTACTCTGTACAACTGATTGCAAATTTTTAAACAAAATTCAAAATTTGTCGGTGTGACAACACAGCATTCATTCTTAATTAACTAGATGTATTATTTCAGTAGGTCCAGGGACATAAGCTATTGTTCATATGAGACTGAAAGTTGACTCTTAAGGGTATGCCACACTAAACAACATCGCTAACGG
>VIAB01010118.1:13707-24525 GCA_009801035.1 Oophaga pumilio | reverse complement strand
GTGGTTTGAAAGAGAGGGCAGAGCAAGTTTTAGATTAAATGATCTCTAAAAGGCCTAAAGTTACAGATGAAACATTTCCTTTGTATTTTAGGCAAAATATATTTATATTGTCATATTTTACATTTTTAAAAAAGCGCAAAAAGGAAAATAGGCTGATGCAAAAGTTTGGGCATTCTTTGAGATAAAAACCCAGCCTCTTCTAAACTTGTGCCAAAAAACTGCAGCCATGGGTTCTTCTAAGCATCTGCCTAGCACTCTAAAAATGAAAATGGCGGAGGCCCACAATGCAGAAGAAGGCTATAAGAAGATAGCAAAGCGTTTCCAAGTTGCCCTTTCCTCAGTTCGAAATGAGATTAAGAAATTGCAGTGGAGGTCAAGATAAGGTCCGGAAGACCAAGCAAAATTTCTGTGAGAGCTGCTCGTAGGAGTGCTAGAGACTAGAGAGGCAAATTGGAAAGCCTCTTGACTGCAAAAGACACAAGACCAATGTAAATAAGTGTGGTATCTCTGTAATCATCTTGTCGAGCAAAGAAAGCTGCCAAACAGCTCTATCAGTGGAAAAATAAAAAAGTTATAGCTTTTAGAATAAAGTGATGCAAAAATTATTATTTTTCCCACAAAATAGTTTTTATTGTGCAAAAAGTGCCAAAAATTTTTTTTTATATAACTGTGGTATCACTGTAACTATCAAAATATGGCGATGCAAGATTTTGCAATAAAAAGCACCTTTCAGTGCATGACAGCTGCCAAACATAAAATCCCGATATAAATCTGGTATCGCTGTAATCGCACTGACTCAAAGAATAGTTGTCTAATCATTTATACCGCACGAGGAACTGTGTAAAAAATAAATCAAACCAATTCTTCACCTGCTGTTTATTTGTTCATTCTGCCTCCCAAAGATCACAGTAAGACTCGTCTCACATTTATCCTGCGCTCTGCGCTAAGCCCTTACACATCTCATAACTAGACCACAGTAAGGCTCTTCTCACATTTATCCTGCGCTCTGCACTGAGCCCTTATACATCTCATAACTATGTGATTCAGACGGAACCCCCGGCGGAGGATTCCCTATAGTGAGGCAGATGGAGGCGCTGTGGATGACGTCTGGCCTGTTTTCTGTCCATCTTTTTAGGAGTACATAAAAACGCGGTCCGCCACAGTATTGTGCACTTCTGAAAAGAATGCTGAACAGAGGCCAAACGGAGTCCACAGTTACTGTGCTGCCTCATTATAGTGAATGGATCCCTTGGGGGTTACATCTGAATCATGTCAATCAGAGATTTTAATGGAAACCTGAAAGTAAGTGATCAGAAAATGCCGCATGATAAAGGTGATCCCAATTGATATGTAAAATGTTTGTAACAAAATGGTCAAATCAATCCACAAAAAAAAGCAAGTCCTCATTCAGGTCCATCATCTGTTATCGGAAATACAGGAGACTTCCACGTTTCTGGTTATGCTAAAGCTCTGGAAGAGCGAAAAGGCTCCTCGTCCCCTCAAAAAAATTCAGCAAATTCTGTGCTCCTAAATCCAAATGCCCCCTCCCTTCTGAGCCTCAGTGCGTCTAAGCCACATTCAGCATCCACATGTTTGGCATTTCTGTAGTGATGAGAGCCTGCCTAATTTACGAGTACATGTCTCCAGAAGCGCGAGCTGGGCACTACAAGGTACTGGTCACTACCACGTACTGGTCACTACAATGTACGGACACTACAATTGCAGATTTGCAATTTTCACTCAGCAACATCCGCTGCTTGTTTCTGGAAAATACCCTTGGAGTCAAAATCATTACTACAATTGTAGATAAATTCCAAAAGGGGTATGATTTCCAAAATGGGGTCACTTGAGGGAGGAAGCAACTGGGGGTTCAAAGTGCTCACCACACATCTAGATAAATTCCTTGGGTGGTCTAGTTTCCAAAACAGGGTCACTTGAGGGGGGTTTCCACTGTTATGGACATCAGGGGCTCTCCAAATGTGACATAACACCTGCAGAACATTCCATCAAAATCCACATTCTAAAATGTCTCTTCCTCCTTTCTGAGCCCGCCGTGCTCCCAAACAGCAGTTTTCCCCCACATATGGGGTATCGACGTACTCACGAGAATTTATGCAACAAATTATAGAGTCCATTTTCTCTTGGTACCTTGGTGAAAATAAAAAAAATTGGGGCTAAGAACATTTTGTGGGGTAAATGTGATTTTGTTTCTATTTTCACTTGCCAAGACCATATCGAGGACTAAGGTGACTCATTATGGAAAAATTGTAGCTATGCACCTCATGTATTGTGTCCCACCACCTTATATATTGTGTCCCATCACCTCATGTACTGTGTCCCATCACCTCATGTATTGTGTCCCATCACCTCATGTACTGTGTCCCACCACCTCATGTATTGTGTCCCACCACCTCATGTATTGTGTCCCACCACCTCATGTATTGTGTCCCATCACCTCATGTACTGTGTCCCACCACCTCATGTATTGTGTCCCACCACCTCATGTATTGTGTCCCTCCGCCTCATGTATTGGGCCCCACCACCTCATGTATTGTGTCCCACCACCTCATGTATTGTGTACCTCCGCCTCATGTATTGTGTCCATCCACCTCATGTATTGTGTCCCACCACCTCATGTATTGTATCCCACCACCTCATGTATTGTGTCCATCCACCTCATGTATTGTGTCCCATCACCTCATGTATTGTGTCCCATCACCTCATGTATTGTGTCCCATCACCTCATGTGTTGTGTCCCACCAGTCGCACAGCAATAGACCCCGCTCTGCATAATCTCCATATAGCATATTCCTATGTCATCCAGTGGCGGGACATTGTAGGATGTCACATCCGACCTTCTCTAATCCTGACAATGAAGGGGTTGTGATTCGGTTGTGGTTACTACAGGTCCTACTCAGGCAGCAGGATAGATAGGTGAGAGGTAAGAGGTGGCGAGCTGAATATTATTCTGCAATCTATGGAGTCCTCCTGGAATAAGTCTTTACACCCATCTGAGGGTGCAGACTCAGTTTTGGAATTCTTTGAAGACAATGCACATTTTCTTCTTTTCTTGGCTGATTTCCATTGAGCATCGATCTCCTGCCTTGCACAGAGTTCAGCTGCCAGCAGTAGGCAATTCTCTGGAGTGGCCGCACCATCAGATGGCAACCGGATGAGTCCTGTCTATTTACCCAATGACAAACGATGGCGCTGCAATGGATTCTTATTGTCTTCTCCAGTATAAGCAGCGGCTAATTAATGTAATCGTGCGGCTCATCTCATATTCTGCTTCTTTTCTGCATTTACTGGAGCCCTAATGATTTGGACAGTTTTCTAGTGAAACTATTACTGCGCTAATGATCCCTTGGATTTGTTTGAATGCAGAGACGATGGCGTCGTGGTATCAGACTGAAGTTTAGCTTGTTTTCAGCGGAGAACGAATGTGCTGTGAGATACATTCACAAACCCCGTGAACTGGAAAATGCCATTAAAATGATCATCAATAGCGGAGGGTTTAATTGCCTCTGGCGGGGGGTGAATACAATGTTTCTTCTAAATTATACAGACAGAATGTACTAAGGGAGAAAGTTCTTATACAGTAAGAAAAGTCTGATTCTTCTGCGCTGGGACTAATAAGCGTTAGAGATAAGCATCCACCACGGTTACATGAACCTGGATTCAGAGTACAAAATCACAGGACAGCAAAGGTAACCTGCAGACAGGGGAGAGATCAGAAAAGGGACACCTGGAAAATGCGGGTGAGCCGGACAAGCTATTTACTGCGGAAAATGTATTGTGCAAATGTAAAAATATGGAACATATCATGTATTTTTAAGTGTAAAAAGGCAAAAAAATTGTAACGTTTTGTGCAAAATTCTACTACCAACTAAACACGCTTCATCCTTAACTGTTCAGAGGTTTCCAAAAGTTACTTGTGTTTTGTCTCACTTTCGCCCGAAGTAAAGTAATTTCCTCTTTTCGTGACGCTTTTTTTAATGATATCCTACAGGTCAAAACCTCACAAATGTCTTCTTGGGAGCAGAACTTTATGGAAACTTGTATCATCAATGTCAATAGGTCAATAGAAGTCTCCCATGTATTTACAGATGGAAAAATGCTTAAAAGTGTGTTTTTTACCTAACCTTAGCGAGACTGTCAAGAATAGGATCTTGTGCTCCTGAACGCTGCCGCTGGAGATGCTGTTGTAGTTGGTCAACTTTCCCCAACTTGCCATCTTTTTGGCCATATTATTTTTTCTTTCAGCTTGGTCCTAGTTATTCCTTTCCACATTATGATTCTTTGTTTTCTTTCAGTCTTCGCAGTTTAATCTTCCTGGCCATCATAAGGATGTGTATGAATGTCTCGTCTTCCTTTTCTTTTTGATCGCACTGATACAAAGGTCTTTTTTTCGTTATTTTGTAAGCTGTTATTTGTGCTTTAGATGCCTGTTTGTTGTTACCATTTTTGTTAGTTTTGGTTCTGGGAACTGTTTCCTCCCCTCCTCATCCCCTCTTCCTTACCTCTTGTTTGACTATCCCTCTTTTCTTGCATAGATTTTGGATATGGGTATTAATTGCTATTTTTGCTGTTACTAAAATCTTCCTCTATTAAGACTAATTTGAGAAAAAAAAAGAAATGGAACAAGGCCATTTTTGTCTCTAGGATGATTAGTCCACTCCTGGCTAAACATTAATTGTCCTGGACAGTATTAGGCGTCTGCTGCTGAACATGTGATCAGACCGATCCTGCATGGAATATTGCCAGTCCGCCGACCCTACAACGCCGGTGCCCCTTTGTGAGTTATTTTCCGCCCAGTTTTCTCCAGCCCGATCTCATGTCTCTTGAACAGAACATTATTACTACGCTTAGAATAATCTTGATGTTATAACAAGTCAGCAATCAATGTGATCCGTGCAGCAATCACCGTGAATGAGTCTCCTGCAATCTCTGAATCTTCCTTAATTCATGTAGAAACCTTTTATGATGAATTAGTAAAGAACACAATGTATCCACCGGGCCCCAGTCTAATGGCCCCTGTATGACATTGCTGATATTAGATGGCAGGACGAGGATTTCGATGATTACAACAATTCCCAATGACAAGTTTAAGTTTGGGAATAAATTGTCCCAATATTTCCTGCCTGATTCAGTGGCATCGGCTTAATGCTACAAGAAGGAGCACGGATCATTCCTCTAATGTCTTTTTGATGCATTTTAAATGATACTTCTTCAAGTTCCTCCATGTACCTAAACCTCGATATCAAGAATAATGAGTAATACACCCAGAGAAATGATGGGAGGAAGCAAATAAAAACTGTTCCTTCACATGTCAATATCCACTATATGGGAGCGTAATGTAAGTGATGGTTACCCAAGTGCTGGAGACAGAGGGGGCCGCGGCTGAGGGGATTTATAGCAAACTGCAATTGGTACAATTACAGCCTGATGGAAAGACCAAAATATGGAAATGTCTGACTGATACCAAACATCTCCAATCTGTGTCCCCCCAACTCTGGCTCAACTTCTGTACAAGTCCCAACTGCCATACATTTACCCCTCTGCCTACACTTCATCCACAACTACTGATAATCTGTCCAAAACACAGGTCGTCATGTGAGATCAGTGGGGATCTACCCCCTGGCATCTCTACTGATCATCTGATATCTGATCCCACAGCGCCGGACGTCAGCAATGTACGGAGCGGAACGTCACATCTCTACGTTGTGTAATGGCCGCTGCCGAGGACTGCAGCTTATCTCCCATTAAGGTGAAGGTGACTGGGGACATCCCTTTAAGCAAAATGCAATATGGTGCTCAATATAAAACACTGAGGCACTGATGCAAGTAAATGGCGGGAATCCAGAAACTGCAGATATATTTATACTATAATAAAAGAAACATAAATGCTATTTGTGGATGAGCAGAAGGTGAGATCATCTATAGACCAGCGACACCTGCTTTACGTGGATTAAATAGAGCAATGGTTTCCCAATGTCACCGATAATCTCTTACAGGATGGTCGCGGTGACGTGTAAGGAGTTTAACACTGATCCTTATTTTTTACTTCAGATATTTCCACAGGTCCCCAAGGAAGAAACGATTCTTGTTGTTTTAAGAAGATTTCCTTTGTGCTGCACCCGCACAAGAGCATGGCGTCATGGGGTACTGGGAGAGGAACACTGGGTTTTTGGCTTTTTCATTTCAAGAGGAGTCGCTACTGGTCTAAGAGCTTCCGAATGGACAAAACTGAGCTGGAATTGCCAGTCCAACCAACAAGTGGACCTGAGATGTTCTTAATCCACTTTCCCTGGTTTTATGTGGCTTTTTTGCCTGAACACAGAACTTTTCACCTACCTGGTCGGTGTGTCGGAGAGATCCTTTTTCTTCCTCCAGTTTACTCTATAATGTACTGAAAAATGGTAAAAAAAAAACGTTCTAAGTGCAGTGAAAAAAAATGACATTCAGCCATTGGTTTTTGGGTTTTGCTTTATGGCGTTCGTTGTGCAGTAACATGACCCGGTAACGTGGCTCTTCAGCTCAGTTTGAGTTCAGCTGATTCCAAACTTACAAGGCTTTTTTTTCATACTTTAGTGGTTAAAAACAATTTAGAAGTTTGTAAAAGAAAGTAAAACATTTTGTTGCCATTTTCTGAAACCCAGAAGTTTTTTATTTTTCTATGGATGGAGATGTGTCAGGACTTGTAATTTGTGTATCGAGCTGACATTTTTGTGTTTTAGCAATTTTGGTGAATCTTTAACTTTCATTGCTTTTTATTACATTTTTGTTTAGAATTGCAACAACAAAGAATCTCGAGTTCTGACTTTTCAATGTTTTTTCTGCTTCGACAGTCACCGTATGGCAAAAACGTGCAGCAATAACAAATGCTCAATTGCATTCAATTTGTACATTTTGTTATTTTCATTTTGGGAGAAGGTGAGTGCGTTAAATATTAGCTTTTTTAATTTGAACTTATTTTTATATTTTTTTTTACATTTACATTTTTAATTAAATCTCCATAAGAACTTGGACCTGCGCTCGCTTGACTGCCCATGAAATACACTGCACTGCCATAGTATTGCAGTGTACTGTGTAATCACAGGTCTCTTATGACTTCCAGTAACAGGGTGGGCTTCATGGAAGATTTCCCATGGCAGGCAAAACGGCCTCAGTGTGACATGCTGAAGCCCCTTAAATGCCACATTAATGCATGACAGTGGCATTTAAGGGGTTAAACTGATGGGCTTTGGTTGTAGTCGGTTGTTGCATACTGAGATAGCACATGGTCACCATCATTAAGTGGTTAAAGGGGTTGTCTCAAAAAACTAACTCATGTCCAGACATACTATGTATTAGAGCCTATGGACAGCACAATGGGGTCTCCGCTCAGGAATTCAGGCCAAAAAACGAGATTGACAGACTCATCTTACTGCCATGTAATTCATGATTCTGGTCAGATACAAATTCCTGAGCAAAGTTGTAAAAAGCCAAATCTGCAACATCAGCTCTTCTCCGATGGTAGCTACAACATAGAAGACTTATCCCCAATCCGAAAACCTCTTGTCAAAAATAGGAAAGGAACTCAGCTCAGCAGAAAAAGGGAAATATTCACACTTGAAATTTGGGGATTTTTTCCCGTTTTCCCAAGAGTTAGGATTCAATCCAATGGGAGGACGTAGCTTCCAAGAGCAGTAATAATTGGTAAGGACCTCCTATATCTTTGTTCTCCAACCTTCTGCAACAATGTAACTCGCATGTCGGGAATTGTATCTTTGCAATAGTTGTATCAGGTTGGAGATTGATGCTCTGTAGCATAGGGGACATTTTGTTCTACAAACTCCACTCCATCTGCATGTGGGTGAATGAGAAAAGTAACATAATTAACACTGATGCATCATAGATTTTTGTTTTAGTTTGGGCATTTTATTTTTGTGCCCATAAAACTCAAATTCTCAAAAGTTTTCTGGAGGGAGAATCTCCTGCCTTTTATTTCTGGACTGAAATCTCTTAAGTTTGCTTTACTTTAAATTGAGCAGTAAAGTTGCAGCTGTGTTCTGCTAATGCTCAGCAGCCCATGAGATTTTATCTCTGCTCGTTTGTCAATTTCTATCACTTGCCACTCAGCTAAAAACCCAAGGCCATTAGCTGTCATTTTTGTTGTGACAGTGCACAACTTTATACAATAAATGACAGAAAGTTCTTCGCGGTGCTTTATTAACACTGAGATTGGTGGTTTTACTTTTGCATTTTTCAGGAGAATGATTAACATGGGTGATGTCTGGTGACAATGAATGTCAAGCATCGGACATTCAGACTTTACTGAGAAGCTAGAATTCATCGCCGCTTGTGTTTTCCCAGAGATTCCAGTTATTATTCTATTACTCTTTGGTTATATTTAGAAAAATTGCCGTTACAAATTGTGCGTTCTCATCTGCACCGTGTAGGAGCTGCAGTGTTACAGTACGGTTTCTACACAGCAGTGGTGTGTGGCTGGTTTCACTTCTCCCCGATGCATACCTTTACTCTAGAGTAATCTAATAATATAGGTAACATGGATGCTAATTTATGGGCTGTCACGTGTCGTGTCCGTCTCTCTGCCCAATCAGAGTGCTGTCTCTCCACTCCCTGCCCTCTAGGATCTTGTCATTTCCTCTGCACTCTCCCTTCCTCTAAAGGGTTTGCTCTTTAAGGACACTATTACCCCAAAGTTTATTGATCATGCCTGAGATAATTTCAGTCACCAATACCAGGCTTCAGGACTTCTCCACTCTCACAACATCATAGCAAGGCAGGAATTCATTCATTGCTCAGTCAACTATCTCCACCCAACAACCCAATGCATCGTAAAGCTACACGTCCACACCATGCTACAGGCTCAGCGGGGGACCAGGCTCCTTCTTTATATCTGATTGTACAGAATGATCCTCTGCACACAACCTGACTACAACCCACCCCAGGAAACGATCACCCACTATGGCTCCTCACTGGGCTTTCCCAAAGCCCCACCAGGCTCATCAAACCAATCATACGACATAATGATACATTTCAGCCATCACAAGTCTGGTGGCAGCCTACGGGAAACTCTTAGAGCTCCACCTCCTGTATGGCACAACCCTGTGAGCCCTACACCACTGCAGGTCATCGGCTAGCTGGCTGTCCACTCCATGACTTATTCACTAGTCTCCACTTGCCAAGAAAGCCAGAGCATCTTCTTCTTAAAAGCCAGGACTCGATCCAACAGGAATTTCCCTCCACAGCTCCTCAGGGGCCAATTAGTCACTGATCACCTCCAAATCTGGTCCTCTCCTTAAACACAGAAGGCTTCCAATCACTCTCACACTTATTTTGCTCTGACACGGTTTTGGTCTATTTCTTGCTCAGGCCAACAACAACTTGGTTAGGCACCAAAAAAGGTAGATGATATTTTTCATCAAAAGACTCAAAAGGATCTTTTTATTTTCAGAAATCTCCAATCTCCTGGTTTAGGTTTGTTTTACTCACCTTTCCCTGATCCGGTGCTGAGTCCGGTGCTGCGGCCAGTAGTATCTGTTGTTGTCTACCGTGCTGATGTCATGTCAACAGCACCAATAACTGAGCTCAGCGGCTCTGCCCGAGTTCATGGCACGAGTTACTCAACTGCTGTTCTTAGTTATTGGCTAAGCACTGCCCTCAGCTTTTATACAGTCTACCATAGTCTCTCCTATATGAATTCAATTCACAGTAAATCAATTCACTCATCTTCTGCCATGATCCTTGATAGAAGGAAATGATTTTGGAAGTGTCAAACCCCATTGTCCAACAATGAAAGCTTCTACCAGTATTGGAGTCGCCCATTGCCTTAATGGACCTTCATTTCCCCTTGTTCTATGTAGGAGCTCCATTATTTTAGTTGCATGACTATGATCCATCGTGGAGTGGGGGAGGAAACCGGAGCATCTGGAGGAAACCCACTCAAACATGGGGAGAAGATACAAACTCCTTGCAGATGTTGTCCTTGGTGGGATTTGAACCCAGTAAACCCCAGCGCTGCAAGGCTGCAGTGCTAACCACTGAGCCACCGGGCTGCCCCACATCTGCATCTTATCTCAACTTCTTGCAAATCAAATTGTTATATCTAACATAAGCCAAGTAACTGACCAAAAGACCCCATTATAAGTCAGAGCGGTCCATTGGGCACAGGGTGCTTTACTCTTGTGTTGAGATCTCTTTTTGTCATGGATCCCAATGATCATTCGATCTCTACCATGACCCATATACTAACCCACAGTCATCAAGTTGCTCTTTTTAGACCCCGACATGTTTCTATCTCAGAGCATCACTTTTTTCTATTTCTAAATGTATGTCTTTTCTTATATTTTTGCTTTATCTTGACACAACCCGAGCAGACACCGCAGCTTAGCCTCATCTGATAATCCACATGAATGAATGTGACTTGTGTAGGTATTAATTTAAAGAGCTGTCTAATTGAAAACCCTCAGGTGAAAACAGAGAGCAATTGCCATTTCTCAGAGTTTAAACAATTCCTAAGCAAAATGGACGCAAAGATTTCCCTTTAGGCGGATCCCCAGGCTAAAAAGTCAGACCTTCAATCCCAATCAGATCTCAGAACGAAGCTCTTCAGCCGTCAGATCGAAGCTAAATGAACGATGTGATTGTTTGGAGCGATGCGTCTCTTGTAAGATTAGAGGTTCACAGGTAAAATGTTAGGAAGAAAGAAAAATGAAATGGTTTAATGAGAGAACAATTACAGATCGGATACAATTACTGCTGAAAACATGTAAAGGACGAGCTGCTTCTTACAAATGAAGATATACAGTGGGT
>VIAB01010117.1:0-10811 GCA_009801035.1 Oophaga pumilio | reverse complement strand
CTCTATGTTTTCCAGTGGTTGTATCTTTTTGAGGAAAATGTATAATCAGAAACAGTTGAATTCAACTCTCAACATTGACCCCTGCTGGCATTGATAGCAGCACGAGCAGGGGACAGTAGGTGAGCTGTTTTCACTGCAGCATCCAGCACTGAGGAACAGCATGAACAGTACCACTGATTCTCAGATGCCTGTGCGTGTCACACTGATGACACAGGGATATCATCCCTGTGTCATCAGTGTGCACGTGTGCGTCCCATTTTTCGGCTCGTGCTGCTATCAGAAATGCTGACATCTGAAAGAGCAATTACTGAACTCTGTCATTGGCCGAACTTTGGCCAACTTGTGAAGATTTTGAGGAAAAAAGCTTGAGAATCTGAACATGAATCTGAATGTGCAACATTTGTGCTGAATTTGAGATTGGCGAACATTTTCCGAACAAGTTTGCTCTTCTCTAGTCAGCCTCCATGCATAACAACTGAAGAGTGAGCATGAATGTCTGACATTTGTACGGTTCTCCAAGGCATTGAGGACTCCACAAAGACGGTCAGCGGTAACTATCCTGTATCTGGGCCTACTTAAACAGTTGCTGCTCACAATTAAACATGAAGCTTTGCATGTGGAGCAGGTGGGGATGTAGAAAGACATAACACAGATAAATTGCAGCCAGCCCAGCCTTATCTCATCTGCTTAGTGTGGATTAGGTATTAATGAGGAGGTGGATGCTGAATAGGAAGAGGAGAAACAGGAACTGGTGGCTAGCACAAAAGAGTCTAGTGGCAACACACAACACATTTTCACAGGCCTCACATTTTTTTTCACTGACATGGATCCCATTGCTAGCTTTGCTAGACAGCTGCAGGGTTTGACTTGTGAGCTATCAGACCTCCAGTCTAAGGTATCTTCACACCTGATAACTGGACTGGAACTTAAAGTAGCACTCCCTGAAAGGTTTTTAGGGGTTTGGGACAAATTTTTTGTGTGCTGGAAAGCCTGTAAGCTCTATTTCAGGCTTTGTCTGCGGTCATCTGGGAGTGAGGTACAGAGGCTGGGGATTGTTTTCTCAATCCTTCACGTAGACCCTTAATCCTGGGCCTTCTCATTCATATCTCACAAATTGTCACTCCAGTTGGTGGATGGACTTTTTGGGGCTCTTGGCCTTGTTTATGATAATCCAGACTGGGTCTCTCTTGTGGAATCTAATCTGCATAAGATCCAGCATGGAGATTGACAGGCAAAGGAATTGTGTTCAGAATTCCGTAGATGGGCCACTGACACTCAGTGGAATGACCCTCCCCTTAGTAGTCACTTTTGTCAAAGGCCTGTCTGAACAGTTAAAAGACTCAATGGTGCTGTATGAAACTTCAGCGTTGTTGTAGGCCACCATGACTCTTGTCATACGTATAGACGAACGTCTCTGGGATAGACCAATAGTGACCCCAATTGTTGTACTTTCTAGGATTGAAGTTCTCCCTGTGCACTCTGAAGAACCTATTGTCATGATCCAGTCCAGAGTTTGTTTTCTGCTGTCTTCTCTCTGGACTGGTAATGCGGGGGTTAATCCCCTCTGCCTAGTTTTGGAGCTGGCTGGGTTATTTCAGTCCTCTGCAGCCTGTAGGCCAGTGTCAGTTATAGTTCATGCTTCCAGGCTAGAGCTGCTGACCCGCATACCCTAGTGATCCTCCTGCCTTTGACTTCCCATATTTGTGTATGACATTGCCTGATCTATGGACTCCTCCTTTTGTTTTCCGTCTCTAATACCATGTTTCGTGACTGGCATTTTGACTCTTTGGCTTGCACCCCGACTACGTCTTACGTCTCACGTTTTGAATACTACATTCCCGGTAGGCTCTGACTTCTGGCTTTTCTCTGACTATGTGCACTGCTGTGACCTGTGGTACTTCTGCTCCTGACAGTTTCTGACTTCGGCTTGTCTGACCATTCTTTCGTTACCTGTGACACCTGTTCTGCTGCTCTGTTTTACTTCTCTGTGTGTGCAACCTCTCCTCCCTCACCAGCATCCCGTGGAGGAGGTTGCGCTTTACTGCACTGCAGCAGTACATTACATTATAGCTGACCCACACATTTAAAGAGGATTTTGAATTTTTTTTCTTTTCTTTTGTCATGTATCCGCTTGGTAACTTGACAGAACAAGTGTCCAGGTTGACACAGAAGATACGGGTTTTTCTGGTGAACATCGGGCCCTTGTCACGTCTCATACTCTCTTACAGAAAAAACTGACGGAGACTGTTAAGACTGTGTAGGAAACCACTCATCATTCTGTTAGTCGACCTGGTGATTCTGTTGATGTTGTTGTGCACTCTCCCGAACCCTCGGTTAAGCTTCCTGACACCTTTTCTGGCGAAAAAGATAAATTTCATACATTCAGGGAGAGTTGTAAATTATGGTTTTCTCTTATACCTCGATCATCTGGTGATGAGACTCAGTGAGTAGGGATTATTATCTCCTTACTTAGGGAGGGTCCCCAATCGTGGGCTTTCTCACTGCCCTCTACTGCCCTGAATGGATGTAGATAGGTTCTTTGAAGCCCTAGGACTTATCTATGATGAACCGGACCATGTCAGGGTGGCAGAGGACACTATTATGGGTCTGGTTCAGGGAAAGCACTCAGCCGAGTGGTACAGCTCTGAGTTCCGTCTATGGTCCACTGAAGTATCCTGGGATGACTCCGCGCTGAGAGGTCTGTTCAGGTGTAGACTGGCGGATTACCTGAAGTACGCTCTGGCTCTCCATCCACCTCCCAGCTCACTGGAGGAAGCTATGACTCAGGCTATCCGTATGGATTGGAGGCTGCGGGAGAGAGGTGTCTCACAGCGAGAGGTTCCGTTGTTCTCTGCTGGATCTGTTGTTTTGCCGCTGTCTGAACCTATGGAGGTGGGGGCTGCCAACCTTGAGGTGTAGGAAAATTCTGTTTTTACTGCAGAGATCCCGGACCTTGGAAAAAGGGCTGATCCTCCTGTCCACCGACAAACAAGTGGCTGAGTCTGGGTGATTGTCATGGAAGTCACCCACACTCTCTAGTGCATTTCTCTGCATTTTCAAAAATTTTGTTGGAAGTAGAACTTTGTGGTGGGAGTGGATCCGCATCCACTTCTGCCTTCGTGGATTGCAGGTCGTCCATGAACTTTATTAACTCTGACTTGGTGTCTAGGTATAAGTTTGGGACAGTTAGGTTGGAGACTCCAATTCATGTTGTTGCCATAGACAAAACACTACTGACTCAGAATGGCATCAAATTTGTTTCAGAGGAATTTCTCCTTAAATTGAGTTCCTTGCACCAGGAACTTATTTCATGCTTTGTTATTGACAATCTGCCTGCGGGACTGGTGCTGGGCTTCCCCTGGTTGCAACTACATAATCTTGTGATAAACAGGGAATCTCGGGACATTGTCAAATGGGGTCCCAATTTTTTAAAAACTGTCTTGTTACTGTATCTGTGTCATCCGTCAGTCTGGAGAGTATTCCGGAGTACCTGAAGGACTTTGTGGATGTGTTCTCCGAAAAGGAGGATGAGGTTCTACCATTACGCCGCCCATTTGATTGTGCTGTTGATCTTGTTTCCGGTGCCAAATTGCCCAAAGCCCGTCTGTACAAACTCTCCGCCCCTGAGCGGGCCGCTATGAAGCAGTATATCTCTGATAGCCTACGTAAGGTGCACATTCTGCCATCTGTCTCTCCTGTGGTGGCGGGGTTCTTTTTCGCGTAGAAAAAGGATGGTGGTTTACGCCCATGCCTTGATTTTTAAGAACTTAATAAAATCACTATAAGAAACACTTATCCCCTCCCATCTATACCCGATTTGTGCAATCAATTGTCGAGGGCCAGGTCGTTCTCTAAGTTGGACCTCAGAGGGACATACAATCTCATCTGTATGCAGGAGGGGGATGAGTGGAAAACTGCATTTCTCACCTCTGATGGTCTGTTTGAGAATTTGGTTATGCCCTTTGGTCTGACTAATGCGCCAACAGTATTTCAGAATTTCATGAATCATGTTTTCTCAGATTTTATTGAGCGTTTCATGGTGATTTATTTGGATGACATCCTCATATATTCTTCTGACAAACAGAGTCACATGGGCCACCTCCGTGCAGTTCTTACGTGGCTTAGGGAGAACTCACTATTTGCTAAACCAGAGAAGTGTTCATTTTTTGCTCAGGAATTGTCCTTTCTAGGGGTCATTTTGCCTGCTGAGGGGTTTTGTACGGACCCTAGGAAGGTACAGGCTATTGTGGATTGGGTGCAACCCAGAGATCTCAAGGGTCTTCAGCGTTTTCTCGGTTTCACCAATTATTATAGAAAATTCATTAAGAGGTTTTCTCAGGTGGTCAAACACTTCACGGATTTAACTTGTAAGGGGGCTGATCTCAAAAACTGGTCAGCTCCAGTTGTGGCGGCGTTTTCCACTTTAAAAAACTGTTTCATGACCGCACCGGTAGTGGTTCAACCTGATTTGTCTAAACCATTTATAGTAGAGGTGGACTCCTCAGAGGTGGGAATGGGGGCTGTGCTGTCCCAGGGGTCCACCACGTTGAATAACTTAAGACCCTGCGCCTTCTTTCGAATTTTCCTCTGCTGAGAGCATTTATGATGTGGGTAACCAGGAGCTATTGGCCATTAAATTGAAGTTTGAAGAATGGAGGCAATTTTTAGAGGGGGCTGTCTATCATATCACTGCCATTACAGATCACAAGAATCTGTCTTACATCGAGTCCGCCAAACGTTTGACTCAGAGACAGGCAAGGTGGTCACTTTTTTTTTCCCGATTTTGGTTTTCTATTGCTTTTAAACCAGGGTCCAAGAATGTGAAGGCTGATTCTTTATCTTGTAGCCTGGATCCAAATTCACCTCCTGAACCTCCTTCCTCCATTCTTTAACTCGGAGTGATGGTGGCTGCGGTGTCCTCGGCATTGAAACAAGAGATTCGTGAGGCCCAATCCCTTGCTCCTTTGTCTTTACCTGATAATAAGCTCTTTGTGCCTGTTCAGTATCGGTTAAGAGTGCTTCGGGAGTTCCATGACTCAGTTCTAAGTGGGAATCTTGGAATCTCGGCCACGTGTAAAGCCATCACTAGGCTGTTTTGGTGGCCTTTGTTGGCTTCTGATGTCACTGGGTTTGTGTCTTCCTGTGAAACTTATGCTAGCTCCAAAACGTCCCATAACCTGCCGGCCAGGGAATTGGTGCCACTGCCAATTCCAGATAGACCGTGGACTCATCTGTCCATAGATTTGATCACCGATCTTCCGCATCTAATGGCAAAACCATGATCTGGGTAGTTGTTGATAGGATCAGTAAACAGGCGCATGTTGTACCTTTGGCATGCCTCCCTAATGCTGAGATTCTATCAAAACTGTTCATTGAGCATGTGGTCCGATTGCATGGTCTGCCTGTCAGTATGGTGTCCGATAGAGGGGTGCAATTTATGGCAAGATTCTAGAGGGCCTTTTGTAAAAGGCTGGGTATCAGTCTGACTTTTTCATCGGTCTACCAACCCGAGACCAACGGTCATACTAAAAGGACAAAGCAGTCTTTGGAGCAGATATTGCGGTGTCTTGCTATGTCTAGACAGGATTATTGGTGCACTGCAGTACCCATGGTGGAATTTACTTTCAATAATCGTGTCAATCAATCCACTGGTACTTCCCCGTTCTACTGCAACTATGGGTTTCACTCTCATTTTGGTGACTTTTCTCGGCTGGATTCGGGGTGTCCAGGGGCTGATTCGGCCTTTCTGCAATTGGGTGAGATCTGGAGGGAGGTTTAGAGAAACATTGGGGAGGCTCAGGGCAAGTATACATTTTTTGCAGATAAACGACGTTCTGTGTGGCCAGCTTACCAGGTGGGGATAAGGTATGGTTATCCACCAAGAATATTAGATTAAGGATTCCCTCTGCTAAGTTGGGTCCCAAGTTTATTGGCCCTTAATTAAATTTTAATGGTAGTTAATACTGTGGCTTTTCACTTGTGCTTGCATCCGTCGTTGCGGATCCCCAATGTATTCGACAAGGCGCTTTGAAGCCGTCAGTGCCTTCCTCAGGTGTGTCTCCCTCGCACCCGCTGCCTGCTGTGGTGGATGGTCAGACTGAGTATGAGGTGGAACGGGTGGTGGATTCTCGTATGCTCCACTGTTCACTTCAGTACTTGGTCCACTGGAAAGTTTACGGTCCTGAGGACCGATCATGGATGTCGGCGCATTCGGTCCATGCGGATTGGTTGGTCCGGGCCTTTCATGCTCATTGTCCAGGGAAACCAGGGGGTCCTGTGGCCCCCCATTGAGAGGGGGTTACTGTCATGATCCAGTCCAGAGTTTGTTTTCTGCTGTCTTCTCTCTGGACTGGTAATGTGGAGTTTAATCCCCTCTGCCTCGTTTTGGAGCTGGCTGGGCCATTTCAGTCCTCTGCAGCCAGCGGGCCAGTGTCAGCTATAGTTCATGCTTCCAGGCTAGAGCCTGCTGACCCACATACCCTAGTGTTCCTCCTGCCTTTTACTTCCCGTATTTGTGCATGACATTGCCTGATCTCTGGACTCCACCTTTTGTTTTCCGTCTCTGATACCACGCTTCCCTACTGGCTTTTTGACTCTCTGGCTTGTACCTCGACTACGTCTTACGTCTCATGTTTTGGATACTATATTCCTAGTAGGCTCTGACTTCTGGCTTTTCTTTGACTACTTGCATTGCTGTGACCTGTGGTACTTCTGCTCCTGACAGTTTCTGACTTCGGCTTGTCTGACCATTCTTTGGTTACCTGAGACACCTGTGCTGCTGCTCTGTGTTACTTCTGTGTGTGTGTGTGTGTTTGTGTGTGCAACCTCTCTTCCCTCACCAGCATCCCCTGGTGGAGGTTGCACTTTACTGCACTGCAGCAGTACATTACACCTATATAGTTAAGGGGGGTTCTCCCCATTATGGGTTTCTTGCAGTTCACCGCAATACAGGGGTGTGCATTTACTGTGGCAAAAGGGCAATTTTATTGGGGTTTGTCCATCTAAACCTAAACACCAGAAACCATCAGAAAACTTCTGATCTCTGGTCATGTGGAGGATTGCAACCTGGGCATATATATATAGATATATATATCCTCCACAGGTGTGTCTCAGTTTATCTTACCTGCAGAAGTGGTTATATATATGGAAAAACAATATCTGTCCTACTGGATAATGGGACAGGAGCCAATATGGTGGATGCTTAGTTCGCTCAGATCCATGGTCTAACGTGTAGTAAGCTGGCGACATCCATCCCCATATTTGCGATAAACTCTGTACCTCTTTGTCAGGGAAGCTTTACACAAATAGCACATAAAGTGAACCTTCGGGTAGGTGCTCTTCACAGGGAGCTCCTTCTTGTTACCTTCTGGAAGGCCTCCCTACTCCTATTGTGTTGCGTTGACAAAGCATAATCTTGACATAAACTGGCAGGCCAGAGAGATAATTAATTGGAGTGATTTTTGCAAGAATAATTGCCAAGGTACTCTAATGTCTCCACTGAAAACCTTTCATCTTTTCTCTCTGATTTTGAGGAGGTATTCTCTGAAAAGGGGTGTCAAAAACTGCCTCCCCATCGTGAGTATGATTGTCCTGTCAATTTGCTTTTGGGTGCATAGTTGCCCTTGACTTATTACATGACGGTAATAAGTCAGAAAGTCTATAAAAGACTATATCTCTAAGAGTCTTACCAAGGGACATATTAGACCCTCATCTTCACCTGTAGCAGATGTTTTTTTCTATATTAAAAAAAAGATTGGGGCCTGCGCCCCTGTTTTGACTTTTGAGAGTTAAACCAGATTACTATCTGGGACCGATATCCCCTCCCACTCAGTCCTGATTTGTTCAATTCGAATATTGGGGCAAAATGTTTTCAAAGTTGGATCTCAGGGTAGCCTATAATCCTATTAGGATTAAGGAGGGGGATGAGTGGAAGATGGCTTTTAACACTCAAGAAGTGCATTATGAAAATCTTGTCATGCCTTTTGGTTTGACTATTGCTCCCGCAGTGTTCCAGCAGTTTGTTAATGTCATCTTCTGACACCTGAATAAATTTGTAGTAGTTTTTCTTGACGATATTTTGATCTACTACCCCAATCTCAAGCCTCATCAAGTAAATGTCAGCCAGGTGTTACAGGTTCTACAGGATAATAAACTGTATGCTAAGTTGGAGAAGTGTGTATTCGCCAAACAAGAGATTCAGTTCTTGAGTTTACTAGTGTCAGCTGCAGGTTTCTGCATGGATCCTGATAAGGTCTGAGCAGTCCTGAAATGGAGCCTACCAGTAAATCTGAAAGCATTACAACACTAAAGCTATTTCTCGCTAGTTTGGCATGTTTTATTGTCACTCCTGAAAGTGGAGTAAAAGTGTGACACCGTTGTTCTTAGCAGTGATCTTGGAGTTAGAAATGTCTTCCCCAAGCTGTTCTCCTTCCATTCAGCACTTTTCACATCCATGTGAACATTTTAACTGCCCCCCCCCAGACCTCTTTGTAGGGTCTGCTGGAAAAAAGCTCCGCTTTGACTCCCGTTATACTCGTTACTTGAAACGAGCATGCGAGTATTAGGAATTGCTCAGTTTGATCAATAAGCACTCGAGCATATTAGTGCTCGCTCATCTCTCCTAAAATATTAAATAGCCTAATTGGTCAGATTTCTAGAATGTTCTAATTAGATTGTGTTCTGGAAAAAAAATACTTTTAACATAAAACCTGATTTAATCTGTGGGCCATTTTTTTAATTTAAAGGTCAACCTAGCATTTTATGACCATATGTTTGAGTTGTAATGTGAATGAGTTGTAGTTTCTTTGGTACACTGCTATTAAATGATATTAGTTTTTACTTATAGAAACATAGTACTGCTGAACTTTTTGTGTACTAAAGTCTGTTCTTGCTGACTTGCTGCAGCTCTGGCTAATTTTTAGAGGATACATGCACAGAGAACCCAGACTAAATAGCTATTAGCTAGCTACTTGCTATTCAGTTCAGAGATCAGGAGAGGAGACAGAAGAACTAATATGCTGCTGTAATAGGTGTAAGTGAAGAGAATTTAAGGCTAACTGGGAAAGGAGATTGAGACTGTGATAGAATATAGAAAGAATGCACAACTGTTGGAGAGAGATGTTTGTGCTGTTAACTATCATAATAATAAGCAATGTCAGGGACATTGCCTGATCTGGCCTCTTGAAGTTCCCAGAACAGGGGTTGATGTCACGACTCACAAGTAGTAGAACTATGGCAGGAACAGATAATACAATGGCTGCCATGCATATGGATTTAAGCATGGATATACACAGGTCCCAGCGTTCCTGAGTCAGTGGTAGTCAATGACAGATTCAAGGAGTGTACTTTGCAAACTATATTATCAGCTGATGATACTGTTAGTGAAATTACTCTCTCTAAAGTTTACATAGGACAGACTGCAAGAATGGTCGGATTCGTCTTAATGACCATTGTTCAGCAGTTAGATTATATAGTGAGAAAATTAAAAAATAAAAATATACTAAATTGGTGGATGAAGGAAAAAGAAAAGATAAAGATGTTGGGTGGGTCTACAAAACACAAGGTTCGCTTGGGCAGATGTCCTGGAAGCCCTGGAACCAGGTAACAGAGGTTCTGGAAGCCCAGGAAACAGGTAATAGCGGTCTTGAAAGTCAGTTAACAGGTACTGAGCAGGACATGGTGCACAGACAAACTTAAGAGTCTTAACACCAAGTCACAGGGGTATGTCTTGATAGGTCTTATATGTGCTCAGTCAGATAATCACGTAGCATAATGCCGAGCCATCTATAAAGCCCAGCGTGGAGCAGAACGGAGTTCAGCAGACCATGGTGGAAGGAGGAAGGGAACAAAGCCTGGATCTGGGAGAGGTGCAAAACAAAAGACATGGTGCGATAACAGTACCCAAACACTTTCAACATCATTTGACCCCAAATGGTGTGCTTTAGAGGAAGATTTTGGTAATATTGAGGAACATATTAGGATTAAACATGTACAAAGGGATATTTCCTGGATCTATCATTTAAAGACATTGAGTCCCAAAGGGCTTAAAGTAATTTGTCATTTTAACTCCTTCACGACCTATGAAGTATAGGTACATTATAAGTTGTGTATCCTCCTTTGATGCAGACTCTGGTGCTGAGCTTGCATCTTTTATGGCACATGACAGCTGATTTGATCAGCTGTCATGTGCACCTAACAGCCGAGGTTGGAATCGTGATAAACCCATGACTGTTAACATTTTAAATGCTGCTGTCAATCTCTGACAGCATCATTTACCATAATCGCTCCGGAAGCGCATCACAAACTTCGCCCATCGGCACCCCTGTCAGAGGGTAGTGATAGGTTGGCATGACAACCGAGAGTCTGCAGAAGACCCACAGGCTTGTCATTGCTTATCAGCCTGAGGCCAGCATTCATAGCAGGTGATAATTTTTGCTACACATAACAGGGCTGAACACCTCCTATGTGTAGCTAAAGCAATCAGAAGATCGCAGCTTTAAGTCCCAAAATGGAGATTATTGAAGAAAGTAAAAAATGTTATTAAGAATGTTCTTAAAAGTGTTAAAAGTCTAAAAGTTCAAATCATCCACATTTTGCATCATTCAAAATCCAATAATAAAAAAAACACATATCTGGTATCGCTGAGTTCAGAAATGCCTGATCTATCAAAATAGAAAAATAATTAATCTGATAGGTAAATGGCGTAACAAAAAAAAATCAAAATGCCAGAATTATGTTTTTTTGATCGCCGCTAGGGATGAGCGAGTATACACCATGTTCCAAATTATTATTCAAATGTTATTTTTCTCTGA
>VIAB01010116.1:63673-76724 GCA_009801035.1 Oophaga pumilio | reverse complement strand
ACTGTCTGTAACCACCAGAGGGAACCTCTGCTCATTCACAACAGCTACTATCGCCAAGCTCTGGCCCCTCGCCAGGCACACGGACACTCTCGCCTCGCTCTGACCCCTCGCCTGGCACACTGCCACCCTCGCCTTGCTCTGTCCCCTTGCTTGGTACAAGGCCACTCTTGACTCGCTCTGGCCCCTTGCCTGGCACATGGACACTCTCTCCGGCCCCTAGCCTGGCACATGGCCACTCAAGCCTTGCTCTGGCTTGTCGCCTGGTATACGGCCACTCTCGCCTTGATCTGGCCCCTGGCCTAGCACACGGCCACTCATACCTTGCTTTGGTTACTCGTCCAGCCTCGCTCTGGCCCCTCACCAGGTACATGGTCACTCTCGCTTCTCTCTTGCCTCTCGCCTGCCACACAGCCACTCATGCCTCGCTCTGGCCTCTCGCCTGGCACTCGGCCACTCTCGCCTCTCTCTGGCACATCGCCGGGCATGGCCACTCTCGCCTTGCTCTAGTACCTTCCCTGATACACTGGCACTCTCGCCTCGATCTGGCTTCTCGCCTGGCACTCGGCCACTCTCGCCTAGCTTTAGCCCCTCGCTTAGCACACGCCCACTCTCGCTCGCTCTGACACCTCACCTGGCACACGGCCACTCTTGCCTCTCTCTGGCCCCTGGCCTGGCACACGGCCACTCTTGCCTCGCTCTGGCCCCTCGACTAGCACACGGCCTATCTCGCCTCACTTTGGTTACTCGCCTGGCACACGGCCACTCTATCCTCGCTCTGGCCCCTCGCCAGGTACACGTTCACTCTCGCTTCTCCCTTGCCCCTCGCCTGGCACACAGCCACTCTTGCCTCTCTCCTGCCCCTGGCCTGGCACATGGTGTCTTTCGCCTCTCTCTGGCCCCTCGCCTTTAACACAGCCACTCTAGTCACGCTCTGGCCCCTCGCCTGGAACACGGCCTCTCACCTCGCACTGGCCCACGGACAATCTCGCCTCACTCTGGGCCACGAACACTCTCGCCTCGCTCTAAACCATCGCCTGGCACACTGCCACTCTCGACTTGCTCTGTCCCCTTGCCTGGTACAAGGCCTCTCTTGACTCGCTCAGGCCCCTCGCCTGGCACACGGCCACTCTCGCCTCTCTCTGGCCCCTCACCTGAAACATGGCCAGCCTGGTACAAGGTCTCTCTTGACTCGCTCAGGCCCCTCGCCTGGTAAACGGCCACTCTCGCCTCTCTCTGGCCCCTCACCTGACACACGGCCACTCTCGACTTGTTCTGGCCCCTCGCTGTGCACACGCCCACTCTCGCCTCTCTCTCGTCCCTCGCCGGGCACACGGCGACTCTTGACTCGATCTGGCTCCTCGCCTGGCAGACGGACACTCTCACCTCTCTCCGGCCCCTGGCCTGGCACACAGTCACTCTCGCCTCTCTCTCTGGCCCTTCGCCTGGCACACGGCCACTCTCGCCTCTGTCCGTCCCCTGGCCTGGCATACGGTCTCTCTCTCCTCTCTCTGGTGCCTGGCCTGGCACACGGCCACTCTCTCAGAGCTCTGGCCCATCGCCTGGCACATGGACACTCTCGCCTCGCTCTGACCCCTCACCTGGCACACTGCCACCTGTTGTGAATGTGTTAGAAATTAATTCTGAGCAGAAGCTCCCTCTGGTGGTTACAAACAGTACTGAACTATTCAATGAAGATTGTGAAGATTGGCAATCAGGTGTTACAGACTGGTCTTATATAAGGGAGGTTCCCTCCCATCAGGGTTGCCGGTGATCAATTGTTCTTGTCTCAACTTTGGTTCCTGGTTCACTTGGAAGCTTGCTTTGTCTTGCCTGCATCTTCTGCTAACAGATAAGATATTTTCTGCTTTTATTTTTGTGCTTGCTTTTTGCATTTTGTCCTGCACTTCTGTTGGGGTCAGCCAGGTCCCCTCCGGGGGCTTGTGCTCCTCTCAGTTTATCTGAGCCACTGTTATTTGTTCATTTGCCTTTTCCAGTTTTTTCAGTGGCTGCTGCTTAGTTTTGTTACACCAGAGAACTAATTTAGGTGGTAGAGGTCGTGTGATCTCAGGTGTTTTTGCAATTAGTGAGTTGGTATTTTTTTAGGGTTTTTTTGGATTGCAGTAAGTGTCCTTCCTATCCTTTTCTTTCTAGGAAGATTGGGCCCCAACGTTTGCTCATACTATTTTCTGTCTGTGTCTGTATTTCCTCTTGTCTAACCGCCATTACATGTTTGGGGGCTTCCTATGTTCTTTGGGGATCTGCTCCAGGGCAGATAGTTTTCCTCTTTCTATCTTTAGGTGTAGTTAGCTTCTCAGGCTGTGACGAGGCGTCTAGGACCAACGTAGGTACACGCCACGGCTGCCTTTAGTTGTGGTGGTTAGTCAGGGTACTGCAATCCAGTAGATTCCAACCTCTCTGGTGTATTGCCTTTTTTGCCTGCTCTCCTCAGCTACCAAATCATAACAGCCACCCTTGCCTTGCTCTGTCCCCTTGCTTGGTACAAGGCCACTCCTAACTCGCTCTGGCCCCTTGCTTGGTACAAGGCCACTCTCGCCTCTCTCCGGCCCCTAGCCTGGCACATGGCCACTCAAGCCTCGCTCTGGCTTGTCGCCTGGCATACGGCAACTCTCGCCTTGATATGGCCACTGGCCTAGCACACGGCCACTCTCGACTCGCTCTGGCCCTGGCCTGGCACTCGGCCACTCTCGCCTCTGTCCGTCCCCTGGCCTGGCATACAGTCTCTCTCTCCTCTCTCCTGCCCCTGGCCTGGCACACGGACACTCTCACCTCGCTTTGGCTACTCGCCTTGCACACAGCCACTCTTGCTTCTCTCCTGCCCCTGGCCAGGCACATGGTGTCTTTCGCCTCTCTCTGGCCCCTCGCCTTTAACTCTCGTCTCGCTCTGGCCCCTCGCCTGGCACATGTCCACTCTCGCTTCTCTCTGGCCCCTGGCCTGGCATACGGCCACTCTCGCCTCACTCTGGCCCACGGCCACTCTCACCTCGCTCTGGCCCACAGACAATCTCGCCTCACTCTGAACCACGGACACTCTCGCCTTGCTCTGTCCCCTGTACAAGGCCTCTCTTGACTCACTCAGGCCCCTCGCCTGGCACACAGCCACTCTCGCCTCTCTCTGGCCCCTCACCTGACACACGGCCACTCTCGACTCGTTCTGGCCCCTTGCCTGGCTCACGGCCACTCTCGCCTCTCTCTTGTACCTCGCCTGGCACACGGCCACTCTTGACTCTCTCTGGCCCCTGGCCAGGCAGACTGTTTCTCTCACCTCTCTCTGGTCTCTCACCTTTCACACAGCCACTATCGACTCGTCCTGGCCCCTCGCCTGGCAGACGGACACTCTCGCCTCTCTCCGGCCCCTGGCTTGGCACACAGTCACTCTCGCCTCTCTCTGGCCCCTCGCCTGGCACACTGCCAATATAGCCTCTTTCTAGCCCCTCACCTGGCACACGGCCACTCTTGACTTCCTCTGGCCCTCGCCTCTCGCCTCTGTCCGTCCCCTGGTCTGGCATACGGTCTCTCTTTCCTCTCTCAGGCCCCTGGCCTGGCACACAGCCACTCTTGCCTCGCTCTGTCTTCTCGCCTGGCATACAGACACTCTCGCCTCGCTCTGGCCCCTCGCCAAGCACACGGACACTCTCGCCTCGCTCTGACCCCTCGCCTGCCACACGGCCACTCTCGCCTGGCATACGGCCACTCTCGCCTCACTCTGGCCTCTCGCCTGGCACACGGCCACTCTTGCTTTTTTCTTGCCCCTCGCCTGGCACATAGCCACTCGCCTGGAACACGGCCACTCTCGTCTCTCTGGCACCTCGCCGGGCGCTTAGCCCACTCTTGCCTCCATCTGGCACATGGCCACTCTCGCCTTGCTCTAGTCCCTTGCCTGATACACTGCCACTCTCGCCTCGCTCTGGCTTCTCGTCTGGCACATGGCCACTCTCCCCTAGCTTTGGCCCCTTGCCTAGCACATGGCCACTCTCGCTCGCTCTGGCCCCTCACCTGGCAAACGGCCACTCTTGCATCTCTCCGGCCCCTGGCCTGGCACACGGCCACTCTCGCCGAGCTCTAGCCCCTGGCCTAGCACATAGCCAGTCTTGCCTCACCTTGCTCTGTCCCCTTGGCCCACGTGGTACAAGGCCACTCTTGACTTGCTCTGGCTCCTTGGGCACATAGACATTCTCTCCTCTCTCCGGGCCCTGGCCTGGCACACGGTCACTCTCGCCTTTCTCTGGCCCCTCGCCTGGCATATGGCCACTATAGCCTCGCTCTGGCTTCTCGTCTGGCACACGGCCGCTTTCGCCTTTCTCTGGCCCCTCGCCTAGCACACAGCCACACTCGCCTCGCTCTGGCCCCTTGCCTTGCACATTGCCACTGTCGCATCTCTCCAGCCCCTCGCCAGGCACACGGACACTCTCGCCTCTTTCCGGCCCCTAGCCTGGCACACAGTCACTCTCGCTTCTTTCTTGCCCCTCGCCTGGCACATAGCCACTCTCTACTCCCTCTAGCCACTCGCCTGGCAACCGGCCACTCTTAACTTGCTTTGGCCCCTTGCCTGGCACATAGGCACTCTCGCCTCGCTCTAAGACCCTTCGCCTGGCACACGGCCACTTTCGCTTTGCTCTGGCCCCTCACCTGGCACGCGGCCTCTCTCGCCTCTCTCTAGCCCCTTGCCTGGCACACTGCCATTCTCAACTCGCCTCTGGCCCCTCACCTGGCACACGGCCGCTCTCGACTTGTTCTAGCCCCTCGACTGGCACGCGGCCGGCCTCTCTTGCCTCGCTCTGGCCCCTCATCTGGCACACGCCCATGCTCATCTCGCTCTGGCCACTCGCCTGGCACACGGCCAATCTCGCCTCGCTCTGGCCCTTGGCCTGGCACACAGCAACTCTTTCCTCACTTTGGCCCCTTGCCTGGCATATTGCCACTCTCACCTCGCTCTGGCTCCTCGCCTGGCACTCGACCTCTATTGCCTTACGCACACAGCTTCTCTCGCCTCGCTCTACTCCCACGCCTGGCACACGGCCACTCTAGCCTCGCTCTGGCTCCTCACCTGACAAGGCCACTCTTGCCTCGCCTCGCCTGGCAAAGACTCTCTCGCCTCTCTCTGGCCACTAGCCTGTCACACGGTCATTCTCGACTTGCTCTGGCACCTCGCCTGCCATGGATTCTCTCGCCTCGCTCTGGTCCCTCGCCTGGAACATGGCCACTCTCGCCTCGCTCTGGCCCCTTGCCTTGCATGGCCACTCTCGACTCGCTCTGGCCCCTCGCCTGGCACATGGATACTCTCTCTTCTCGCTCTGGCCCCTCGCCTGGAACACGGCCACTCTTCCCTCGCTCTGGCTCCTCGCCTGTCACACTGCCACTTTAGCCTCGCTCAGGCCCCTCGCCTGTCACACGTCCACTCTCGCCTCTCTCTGGCCCCTTGCCTGTCAAACGTCCACTCTCGCCTCTCTCTGGCCCCTCGCCTGGCATGGCCACTTTCGCCTCGCACTGGCCCCTCATTTGGGGCATGGCCGCTCTCACCTCGCTCTGGCCCTTCATCTGGCACTCTGCCCTTCTCAGCTCACTCTGGCACCTCGCCTGCACACGGCCACTTTCTTCTCGCTCTGCTCCTCGCCTGGCAAACGGACACTCTCGCCTCGCTCTGGGGCCTGGCACAGCCACTCTCACCTTGCCCTGGCCACACGCCTGGCATGGACATTCTCTCCTCGCTCTGACCCCTCACCTGGCACACGGCCACTGTCGCCACGCTCTGGCCCCTCGCCCGGAACACGGCCACTCTCGCCTCATTATGACCCATCGCCAGGCACACGGCCACTCTCGCCTCTCAATGGCTCCTCGCCTTGCACACGGACACTCTCGCCTCACTCTGACCCCTTGCCTGGCACAGCCCCTCTCGCCTCTCTCTGACCTTTGCCTGGCACATCCAAGCTCGCCTCGCTCTTGCGAGTCGCCAGGCATGGCCTTTCTTACATCGCTCTGGCCCCTTGCCTGGCACATGGCCACTCTTGCCTCGCTCTGGCCTTTCACCTGGCACACGGTGACCCTTGCACACAGCCACTATCGATTCGCTTTGACTCCTCGCCTGGCACACAGCCACTCTCACCTCGCCTCGCACACGGCCACTCTCGCCTTGCTCTGGCACCTCACCTGGCACATGGACACTCTCGCCACTCTCCGGCCCATGGCCTGGCACATGGTCGCTCTCGCCTCTCTCTGGCCCCTTGCCTGGCACACAGCCAATCTCGCCTCGCTCTGGCCCCTCGCCTTGCACATTGCCATTGTAGCATCTCTTCGGCCCCTACACTGGCACGGCCACTCTCCTCGTGTTCTGGCCCCTTGCCTGGCACATGGCCATTTTCGTCTACCTCTGGCCCCTTGCATAGCACAGCCCCTCGCCTTGCACACAGCCACTCTCGATTCCCTTGGACCCCTCGCCTGGCACACGGCCACTCTTGCCTTGCTTTGGCCCCTTGCCTGTCACACAGTCTCTCTTGCCTCACTCTGGCCCCTCGCCTGGCACACGGCCAATTTCGCCTTGCTCTTGCCCCTCACCTGGCACACGGCCACTCTCGCCTCGCTCTGGCCCCTGGCCTGGCACATGGTCACTCTCCCCTCTCTCTGCACCCTCGCCTGGCACACAGCCACTCTCGCCTCGCTTTGGCCACTCGCCTTGCACATGACCACTGTCGCATCTCTCCGGCCCCTGGCATACGGCCACTCTCGCCTCGCTCAGGTACCTCGCCTGGCACACGGCCACTCTCGCCTCGCTCTGGCCCCTCACATGGCTCACGGCCACTCTACCCTCGCTCTGGCCCCTTGCCTAGGGCACAATGTCACTTTCGCCTCGCTCGGGCCCTTTCCCTGGCACATGGTCACTATTGACTAGCTCTGGCCTCTTGCCAGGCACACAGCCACTCTCGCCTCGCTCTGTCCTCTCGCCTTGCACAGTGCCACTGTTGCATCTCTCCCTGGCCTCTGGACTGGCACGGCCACTCTCGCCTCGCTCTGGCCCCTCACATGGCTCACGGCCACTCTACCCTCGCTCTGGCCCCTTGCCTAGGGCACAATGTCACTTTCGCCTCGCTCGGGCCCTTTCCCTGGCACATGGTCACTATTGACTAGCTCTGGCTTCTTGCCAGGCACACGGCCTCTCTCTCCTCGCTCTAGCCTCTCGCCGGGCACACGGAAACTCTCGCCTCTCTCAGGCCCCTAGCCTGGCTCGGTCACTCTTGCGTCTCTCTTGCCCCTTGCCTGGCACACAGCCAGTCTCGCCTCCCTCTGGCTCCTCGCCTAGCTACCGGCCAGCCTTGCTTTCACCCCTTTCCTGGAACACAGGCACTCTTGTCTGGCCCCTCGCCTGGCACACGGCCACTCTCGCCTCGCTCTGGTCCCTCATCTGGCACACGGCCGCTCTCGCCTCGCTCTGGCCACTTTACTGGCACACGGTAAATCTCGCGTCTCTCTGGTACCACACCTGTCACAGTCATTCTTGGATCGCTCTGGCCCCTCACCTGGCACACGGCGACTCTCGCCTCACACTGGCACATGGCTAATCTTGCCTCGCTCTACTCCCTCGCCTGGCATACTGCCACTCTCGCCTCTCTCTGGCCTCTGGCCTGGCACATGACCATTCTCGCATCGCTTTGGCCCCTCGCCTGGCACACGCCATTCTCGCCGAGCTCTGGCCCCTCATCTGGCACATGGCCACTCTCGCCACCACTCGCCTCTCTCTGGCCTCTGACCTGGCACATGACCACTCTCACCTCGCTCTGGCCCCTTGCGTGGCACACAGCACCTCTCGCATCGCTTTGGCCCTGAGGGCCTGGCACACAGCCTTTCTGGCCTCGCTCCGTTCCCTCGCCTGGCACACAGCCACTATCGACTCGCTCTACTCCCTCCCCTGGCACACGGCCACTCGCCTCACTCTGGCCCCTCGACCTGGTAAGGCCACTCTCGCCTCGCTCTGGTCCCTCAACTGAAACGGACTCTCTCACCTCGCTCGCCAGAGGGGCCACTCTCGCCTCGCTCTGGCCCCTCACCTGGCATGGCCACTCTCGCCTCGCTCTGGCCCCTCGCCTAGCATGTCTTTCTCGCCTCGCTCTGGCCCTTTGCCTGGAACACGGCCACTCTCGCCTCGCTCTGGACCCTTGCCTGGCATGGCCACTTTTGACTCGCTCTGGCCCCTCGCCTGGCACACTGCCGCTCTAACCTCGCTCTGGCCCCTCGCCTGGCACACTGCCCCTCTCGCCTCGCTTTTGCCTCTCGCCTGTCACATGGCCGCTCTCGCCCCGTTTCTGGCCCCTTGCCTGGCATAGCCACTCTCACCTCACCCGGCCCCTCGCCTGGCACACGGCCGCTCTCAACTCGCTCTGGCACCTCGCCTAGCATTCTGCCCTTCTCGCCTCACTCTGGCCCCTTGTTAGGCACACAGCCACTATCGACTCGCTCTACTCCCTCACACTGGCACATGGCTAATCTTGCCTCGCTCTACTCCCTTGCCTGGCATGGCCACTTTCGACTCGCTCTGGCCCCTCGCCTGGCACACTGCCGCCTTAACCTCTCTCTGGCCTGCCGCCAGGCACACGGTCACTCTCGCTTCTCTCTTGTCCCTCGCCTGGGACACAACCACTCTTGCCTCTCTCCAGCCCCTGGCCTGTCACACGATGTCTCTCGCCTCTCTCTGGCCCCTCGCCTGGCACACGGCCACTCTCGCAGAGCTCTCTCTGGCCACTGGCCTGGCACACTGCCCCTCTCGCCTCGCTCTGGCTTCTCGTCTGGCACACAGCCACTCTCGCCTTGCTCTGGCCCCTCGAGGGTCTGTCACACGGCCACTCTCGCTCGCCTCGCTCTGGCCGAGGGCCTGGCACACAGCCACTATCGCCTCACACTGGCACATGGCTAATCTTGCCTCGCTCTACTCCCTCACCTGGCATGGCCACTTTCGACTCGCTCTGGCCCCTCGCCTGGCACACTGCCGCTCTAACCTTGCTCTGGCCCCTCGTCTGGCACACAGCCACTCTCGCCTCGCTCTGGCTCCTCGTCTGGCACACAGCCACGCTCGCCTCGCTCTTGCCCCTCTCCTGGCACACAGAGTAGCACACAGCTACTGTCATATCACTCTTCCCCCTTGCCTGGCATGGCCACTCTCGCCTCACACTGGCCCCTCGCCTGGCACACGGCCGCTCTCACATCGCTCTGGCACCTCGCATAGCATTCTGCCCTTCTCTCCTAACTCTGGCCCCTCGTCTGGCACACAGACACTCTCGCCTCGCTCTGGCCCGTCGCCAGGCACACGGTCACTCTCGCTCTCTTGCCCCTCACCTGGCACACAGCCACTCTCACCTCTCTCTAGCCCCTTGCCTGGCACACGGCCACTCTCGGCTCGTTCTGGCCTCTCTCTTGGCACACTGCCAATATCACATCTTTCTAGCCCCTTGTCTGGCATGGCTACTCTCGCCTCACTCTGGCCCCTTGCCTGGCGTGGCCACTCTCGTCTCGCACTGGCCCATGAGGGCCTGGCACACGGCCACTCTCACCTCGCTCTGACACCTCGCCTAGCATTCTGCCCTTCTCGTCTCACTCCGAGGGTCAGACACTCACGCCTCGCTCTGGCCCGTCGCCAGGCACATGGTCACTCTCGCTTCTCTCTTGCCCCTCGCCTGGGACACAGCCACTCTTGCCTCTCTCCGGCCCCTGGCCTGTCACAAGATGTCTCTCACCTCTCTCTGGCCACTCGCCTGGCTGGCTACTCTCGCCTCACTCTGGCCCCTGGCATGGCGACTCTCGCCTTGCTCTAGCCACTCGCCTGGCATATGGCCACTCTCGCCTCTTTCTAGCCCTGGCACACGGCTACTCTCAACTTAATCTGTCCCCTTGCCTGGCACACGGACACTCTCGCCTCGCCCTGGCTCCTCGCCTGGCAAACGGCCGCTCTCAACACGCTCTGGCACCTCGCCTAGCATTCTGCCCTTCTCACCTCACTCTGGCCCCTTGTCAGGCACACAAACACTCTCGCCTCTCTCCGCCAGTTGCTCTGGTCCCTCGTCGGGCACATGGCCACTCTCTCGTCGCTTTGGCCCCTCTCCTGGCACGTTCACTCTCGCCTCGCTCTGGCCCCCCTCGCCTAGCACATGGCCACTCTCGCCTCGCTTTGGCTACTCGCCTGGTGCACGGCTACTCTCTCCTCGCTCTGGCCCCTCGGCAGGCACACTGTCACTCTTGCCCCTCACCTAGCACACAGCCACTCTTGCCTCGCTCTGGCCCCTTGCCTGGCACTGCCACTCTCTCTCTTGCTCTGGCCTCACGCCTGGCACATGGCCATACTCGCCTCGCTCTGGTCCCTCGCCTGGCACATGGCCACACTCTCGTCACTTTGGCCCCTCTCCTGGCACGTTCACTCTCACGTCGCTCTGGCCCGCCTCGCCTGCACTGCCACTCTCGCCTCATTCTGGCCCCTTGCCTGGAATGATCTGGCCACTCGCCTGACACGACCACTCGGCTGGCACAGCCACTCTCGCCTCGCTCTGACCCTTACGGCCATACTCTCCTTACTCTGGCACCTCGCCTGGCACGGTCACTTTCTCCTCACTATGGCCCCTTGCCCGGCACACAGCCACTCTCATTTCACTCTGGTCACTCGTCTGGCACACGGCCACTCTCACCTTGCTCTGACCCCTCGCCTGGCACACGGCCACTCTCGCTCACTCTGGCCCCTCATCTGGCACACACTGCTCTCGCCTCTCTCTGGCTACTCGCCTGGCACACAGCCAATCTCACCTTTCTCTAGCCCCTCACCTGGCACACGGCCACTCACGCCTCGCTCGAGCCCCTCGCCTGGGAAATAGCCATTCTTGCCTCTCTCCGGCCCCTGGCCTGTCACACGATGTCTCTCGCCTCTCTCTGGCCACTCGCCTGACACACGGCCACTCTCGCCTCGCTCTAGCCACTCGCCTGGCACACGGCCATTCTTGCCTCTTTCTAGCCCCTAGCCTGGCACATGGGCACTGTCAACTTGCTGTGTCCCCTTGCCTGGCACACGGACACTCTCGCCTCTCTCCGCCAGTCGCTCTGGTCCCTCGCCGGGCACATGGCCACTCTCTCGTCGCTTTTGCCCCTCTCCTGGCACGTTCACTCTCGCCTCGCTCTGGCCCCCTTCGCCTAGCACATGGCCACTCTTGCCTCGCTTTGGCTACTCGCCTGGCGCACAGCTACTCTCTCCTCGTCTAGCCCTTCGGCAGGCACACTGTCACTCTTGCCGCTCACCTAGCACACAGCCACTCTTGCCTCGCTCTGGCCCCTCACCTGGCACGGCCACTCTCTCTCTCGCTCTGGCCTCACGCCTGGCACATGGCCATACTCGCCTCGATCTGGTCCCTCGCCTGGCACATGGCCACTCTCTCGTCACTTTGGCCCCTATCCTGGCACGTTCACTCTCGCCTCGCTCTGGCCCCCCTCGCCTGCACTGCCACTCTCACCTCATTCTGGCCCCTCCCCTGGCATGGCCACTCTCGCCTCACTCTAGCCCCTTGCCCAGCACACGGCCACTCTCGTCTCGCTCTGGAGCCCCTCGCCTGGCACACGGCCCTCGCTCACTCTGGCCCCTCATCTTGCACACACTGCTCTCGCCACTCTCTGGCTACTCGCCTGGCACACAGCCAATCTCACCTTTCTCTAGCCCCTCACCTGGCACACGGCCGCTCTCAACCTGCTCTGGCCCCTCGCCTGGCACTCTCGACTTGCTCTGGCCTCTCGCCTGGCACATAGCCACTCTCGCCTCATTCCAGCTTCTCATCTGGCACACGGCCACTCTCACCTCTCTCTGGCCCCTTGCCTGGCACATGGCCAGTCACGCCTCGCTCTTGCCCCTCGCCTGTCACACGGCCACTCTTGCCTCGTTCTAACCCCTCACCTGGCTGGCTACTCTCTCCTCGCCCTGGCCCCTCGCCTGGCACACGGTCGCTCTCACCTCGCTATGGCACCTCGCCTAGCATTCTGGACCCTTCTCGCCTCACTCTGGCCCCTCGTCAGGCACACAGACACTCTCGCCTCGCTCTGACCCCTCGCCTGGGACACAGCCACTCTTGCCTCTCTCTGGCCCCTGGCCTGTCACACGATGTCTCTCGCCTCTCTCTGGCTCCTCGCCTGGCACACAGCCACTCTCAACTTGCTCTGTCCCCTTGCCTGGCACACGGCCGGCACACGGCCACTCTCGCTTCGCCCTGGCACCTCGCCTGGCACACTGCCCCTCTCGCCTCGCTTTTGCCCCTCGCCTGTCACATGGCCACTCTCGCCTCGCTCTTGCCCCTCGCCTGTCATACGGCCACACTCGCCTCGCTCTAGCCCCTCGCCTGGCAGCCTCTCCCTGGCCCCTCGCCTGGCACATGGCCACTCTCGCCTTACCCTAGCCCCTCGCCTGGCACACGGCCAACCTCTCGCCTCGCTCTGATATCGCCTCTTTCTAGCGAGGGCCTGACACACAGCTTGCTCTGTCCCCTTGCCTGGCACACGGCCACTCTCGCCTCTCTCTGGCCACTGGCCTGGCACACTGCCCCTCTCGCCTCGCTCTGGCTTCTCGTCTGTCACACGGTCACTCTCGCCTCGCTCTGGCCCCTTGCCTGGCACACAGCCACTATCAGGCTCTCACTCTGGCTTCTTGAATGGCACACGGCCACTCTCGCCTCGCTCTGGTCTCTCAACTGACACGGACTCTCTCGCCTCACTCTGGCCCCTCGCCTGTCACACCACCACTCTCGCCTCGCTCTCGCCCCTTGCCTGGCATGGCCACTTTCGACTTGCTCTGGCCCCTCGCCTGGCACACAGCCACTCTCGCCTCGTCCTCGCCCGGCACAAGGCCACTCTGGTCTCGCTCTGGTCCCTCGTCTGGCACACGGCCACTCTCACCTCGCTCTGGCCCCTCTCCTGGCACACGGCCACTCTCGCTCGCTCTGTCCTCTCGAGGGTCTGGCACATGGCTGCTCTCGCCTCTCTCCGGCTACTCGCCTGGCACACAGCCAATCTCACCTTTCTCTAGCCC
>VIAB01010114.1:70031-80880 GCA_009801035.1 Oophaga pumilio | reverse complement strand
ATGGTCAGTGGGGACCTCTCTCTTGCTCTCTGTCTCCTGTAGAGCGTAAGTTGTTATAATCAGCAGGGTCCTCTCTCTATCTTCTATAAAGTAGAATGTGAGCTCTTGGGGTCCGCTCACTTATCTCTCTCCCCACATATATTTTCCAGGCAATAGCAAGCTTTGAGTATTGATGTTCATGCAAATTTATTTTCCGTGAATTAAATTTTGAGGGAAAATTCTGCAAAGTCGGAAATTTCAAATTTCAAAAGATCCTCTCATCTTTAATGCTCTCTAAAGAATATTGTGCCATAATAACACTAGGGATGTCACAGTATTACTAATATTTAACACACACGTCAAAATCATATCACTGGCAATGAACAATAGGGTAAGATCCAAGAGGATTAGTTATATTTTAATACATTCTGTATCATTTATCCTTCCGTGTGACTCAACTTATCTAGTGAAGTAGGGGCCTGTGGTGTAGAACTTGAGTAACAAGAAAAAAATCTATGAAATATGTTTTGAGTAAGTTTGATTATGAGCCACGTGTAGTGCATGAATACATTCTCAATCGTGGAGAATTTTTTTTTTCGTCAATTTCTGTATAGTCTAAGAAGAAAGAAAGGTCTCATCCCTGGTAAAACACTGAAGCTTTTATATACCCTTAGATATATTCCCACGACTTGTTATGCCCAAAATGTCAATAGCAACTAACTAGAAGCTAATGAAGGAGGGTCTTCTAAATAAAGTATTTTTCTCTGAGCCTAAACACTAAAAGGAAAATTTTTTGACCCCTATTTTAAAAAAGACATGTATTTAGAACACCAAATAAACATAGTGATCTATTGCTGTACACTGGCAAAATAAATATAGGTTTTCTGTTCTCTAAACACTAAGAGTCTCCTTCACCTCTTGACCTGGATTTTTCCCAGGAAAACCTACATTCAATACCATGACATAAAAGTATTTCTAAAGAGCAAGTTGAATGCATAAAAAGAACTATGGGAATGAATAGAAGGCAATTCAAAATGATGAGGATAGTTTGTATGTGTTTGAGAGGGCGGACATCCACCGGGCAAGACTATATTGAAAAGCAATTATTTATCAGCTGTAGCTCATAGAAGAAGTTGAGTGCTTGGACTAAATAAAGCTTTATTTGCATTTATTTGAAATTTACAGGAACATTTCCCAAAGGCAACCATTGTAATAAAGATTGGTATTGTTAATAAATTATAATCATTTTTTTAATGTAATCTTCTAAAGGGATTGACCCATTTCAGCAAATATTTGCTCACAAACTCTATCATAGGTAAAATAACAAACTGAGCTTTATTTACCCTCCCTTTGTCCAATGCTGCCTCTTCACCACTGTTCCGGTCTCTGTTGATCAACTGGCATTTTGTTGACATTGCTGCTTCCAATCACTGAGCTCAATGGCTCACGCCATCTACATTGACTCAGACGGTGAACTCAGTGATTGGCTGCAGCGCTGTATGCATATCGTCACCGCTACAGTCGATCAACATAGACTGGTCAGCAGCAGAAAAGCAGCACTGGACACTAGGGGGTAAATTAAGTTCAGTTTGTCATTTTACATAGCACAGTCTGTGGGCAAAATATAGGTGAAAGGGGACAACCCTTTTAAGAAATACTCCTGTGTCAATATATTAGTGTCACAAACTTGTTATAATGTCCCCTGCTGTTCTTTCATTTGTGGTCTGCCAAACATAATGCTAGTTAGGATACACCACTTTTAGCTCAACAATCATCATTGACTGGCCTTCAATCACATTTATTGGCTGGCCGTCTGACATTTCAGATCCCCACCAGTCTTCATAATAAAAGGGATGAGGCAGTTGTGTAGCCCTGAAACTGCTCTTTACGTTCTTCTTCTGTAGAGCCAGGTTCCAATGTGCAATGAAAAATTAGTGGTTATTAAAATTCAAAGACATTGGTCTCTTTGTTTAACCTTGGTTACTGTGATGTATCTGAGACAAATACTTTTGTGGATCCACAATGGTTTTGTAAGATTCCTTCTAAATCCTTAACATTGATCCATCCATGGTCTATTAGGTTTTGTTAAGGCCTTGTAGCGTGATTTTCTCATAGTGTAGTATGAGAACAGTGTAGTAAATTGTATTCCTTAGATATGTTGGGTAGTGTTACCATTCAAAACCTAAAATTTCAAAAACATTCCGCAGTAGAAGGAAAGCACACATCTATGATGACAGCGATGTGTCAAGAGTAGCTGTACAGTATTTTCTGCCTGTCTTTACACTGATCATAGAAGCCTTATTGACATGACCCGAACTCATCATCTAACTTCTGAAATGTTTATTACTGTTTGCTGTTGAATTTGAAAACCATCAGTTCTAAAAGTTGTGTAACACGCCAAGCTGTCAAAATGTCATAACTCCTCAGCAATTCCACACATATTTACGTAACAAAACATAAAACAGCCCAAAAACGACTGACTACTGAACCTGCTCATCTCCAAATGTTGTGCAATATGGTTATAAAAAAAAACTACAAATTAGTAAAAAGTATTTTTATTAGAATAAATACCTTGCTAATACCGTATATATTATTGTCCAATAAGAACTGGATTTTCCCAGCTACGGGCTACAGAATAACGTGATGGAATACCTTATTTGCCCAAGTTGTGATTTTTCGGGAAACTTGAAAAATGTTTTAAAAGTGCAGAGAAAAGTGGACTTGAACTATAATGAGTGAACATGGTCTACTAGTTTCAAACTAATTTATTTAACTTTTTATTTTAAAAATTAGTATTTTTTTTCTGATATTTTGGAAAATATAAACAAAAATAGAACTTACATGTGTATTTTAATCATTTTGTTACTTTTTTGGGTTTTTTTTATGATCACAAAGAACCAGTAAAAACATTTGAAATTGTGTTCCCCCTTTCCACAGAAATTGTTTTATATGTTAGATTTTTTTATGGGGTTGGGGCTAGTAACATTTATTCTTATTTATTTTGCTTTTTTATTTATTTTTTTATTTTACATATTGTGTTCCCCATAAGATCTTAAAAAGATATTTGGGGGTCATTTTAACATATTGATACAACTTTTTATTTCACATTATATAAGCCACACTTACAGGTGAATTTCAGCTTCCTGCTTGCACAGCAGAGCTGATTAAGTCTCCTAGAACCTAGCAGCTCCTGCTCCCTTCCTAGGCCCAGGGATCACATGACTGTTGGGTCCAGAGAAGGAAGCACCATCAGTGCTTCCTAATCTGTATACCCAAGTGCTGATTCAGTGCTGTGTATACAGAGTTTGGGAAGGTAAATATGGTAATAAAAATATGTTTATCTTCTCTCTGGGGAGTCTGGCTGTGTCTGACAGCCAGCACAGCCAGCTACCCACCCCTACAGCTCCAGGATCTCCTGTAAACTGCTTGCAGAGTAATGTGTGGATTGCCTGCATGCTTATAGTCTATGATCAGACCAGAGGTAGTTAATTAACCCCTTACTGCACATTTATGTCCCACAAAGATAACATGTTGATTTTTGATAACATCAACAATCAGCTATAATTGGAGAAGAAACTTCATAGTAAGTGTTCTATTTCCCTGCAGAGCCACCATAGGAGAAATAAAGCATTACAAACTCTAATACTTAATAAAATCAATATGCTGCTTATGTAATGCATGAACATGCCAAGTGCTATAGATAATTTTGTAACTGCTCAGCTCTGACTTATAGATTGAAGATGAACTCTTATGCCAATTAAATGAAAATTTCCAAATTGGGTACATGAATATTTTGCATAGGATTGGTGATTTATATGTCCTCATGCTCAGTTTTTCTTTTCACTTACCATTATAACATACATTTGTTTTATTATTAATTGAAAACATTTGCTGAAGAAAAATTTTGGACATTCTTCGCCAGCGGTGCCAGCCCACAAGACCTCAATATTTTCCAATTTTGTATTATTATTTTAAAATTCCTTTTTAACCAAAACAGTAGGAAAAACACAGCCTGGCAATGCTACTTCCTAATCTGGATGCTATGTTGAGAAAAAGACTTTTACAGATGTCTTTTCCTTCTATGTTTTATCTGAGAAATTTATGATTGAAGGATTTGTCCTTAAAATGTTTACAAATCACCATAGGTTACAACATGTGGTAAAGTGAAGGAGAAGACACTGGTAGGGCCGCCGAAACCCGTTAATCTAATTTTTGTGAAATATTCAAGTTTTTAGTGAGATGTGTACAGAAGAAAGGTTTCTACCAAACCGCATTCAAAATACTGTCCATCAACAGCTGCTTGGAAGATGCAATGTAGAAATAGTTTGCTCTCAGTAATCCTAATGGATCAATACCTAAGTAAACAGAGGGAGTAGTGATAAAATCTTTCCATTATTTTGTAACCTTCACTAACACAAGAAGAAGATTTTCAGAATTTGACATAATTACCAAAATTCATTTACGTTATTGTGTCTTTTAATTGTCTACTGATAAAATCTACTTGTATGTACATATTGATACACAAAATTGCATTATCTAAATTAATTATGAATACATTGTTGCTACGCAAATTAGTGTGCAAATAAGGTCAAAATCTGTCACTTGGTTGTATAACTTGTTCTGCGATCCCGTGCTTCCTCCCCTGACCAAGAGCTGTGGTATGATCAGACCATGTCCCTGTACGGTCAGACACAGCCATTACACAGTACACAGCAGGGGCACATGTATAAGATTATCTCAGCACAGGGACATTTTTTTACACACATCCAATTGTGGATGTTATTATTATTCCAAGATCTATTGATAAAAGTTAACTTTGTTTGTGAGAGTACCCCTTTACGATCCAATAAATAAAGAAAGTTGCAGCACCAGATTCATCCAAGGTCTTTTATTTAACCAGACATCAAACGTTTCAACCACAATGGTCTTTATCAAGCAGTGCTTGACTGAAAGAACAAGGGGAATAAAGCACCTCAGAAAAAGTTGTAGTGCTGATGTGAATCTAAAGAGGGGGTGAGATATGCGCTATCCCTATCTTACCCCACCTTGCCACGGAGGTTGGCACCCTAAGTTCGACATGGCGCCCCCACTCAACGTTGGCTCTCCCCTATAATCGTAAAGGAATAAACTAACAGAAAACCACCATTGATGGTTTTCTGTTAGTTTGTCCCTATAAGGGAGAGCCGACTTTGGGTGGGGAAACCGTGTGGAACTTAGGGTGCCAACCTCCGCGGCAAGGTAGGGTAAGGTAGGGATAGCACATATCCCACCTCCTCTCTAGAATCTTTACTATTAAGGTTATATTAAGATTGTTAGTTTTTTATTACTTCTCCTAATATATGGATATTTTACCATAAAACTAATAAAAGTGATATTTTAGGAGCAATTTTTCTTTGGTTATAACTTCTTTAATGTATTGGCATGAATCCATAGATAGAAATACATGTAGACTTTCCCTTTCACCAATAAGAAACTCTTGACTGTTTCCTTGGCCAGTGGTACCAATTGCCTATGTTGCTTTGGCATTCCAATATCTCAAACATACCTAAAATAGACAGTCCACATCATAGAAATGTCTGCACTTTCTTACTGCAACCACATCAGCTAACAACAACCTTAAAAATATGCAAACTTACTCTGAACTGTAACTAGATTTTTCTTAATGTCTTTGTAAGACTTCATTAGCATCAGTGTGGAATCCAAATACATTCCCATCGTTCCATGTGCTGGATGTGTTGCAAGACAATATAATCATTGACAAAGGTGAAATCCATCCAACGACTGGAAGCAATTTACTCATGGTGGAAAACGTTAATTAGCTTTCTCTGGCAAAGTTCTAGCTTTAGTTTGTAGAGTTCTCTTGGCCTACAGACACACACCTACACAGTTAAAGACCTTTTTGTTAAGCTTTTATTGTTGCCTTGCGTTGCTTCAGGAATCGAGTGGATAATGTCGACTATTTATGCACTTGTTGACAGAATTCTCAACAGCTGCATTCAGAACTTGATTTTATTTGCTGAGGAACTTGGCTGTCAGAGCAATGCAAAGCAGTAGGGAAGCGTTCTGCTTACAGAACATAACACAGCTGAGACCATCAACAATAAATGCATAGCAATATCAATAATTTGTTATTTAAAGGAATATTTTAAGACATAGTACAGTCTACAAAAACTCTGCTATAGGTCTAGATGTTCACAGTTGAGATTGCAGGCACCACCTAAGCAAATGTATGTAGTTTTTTACCTGTTAAAAAGTGTTATTCAAGGCTATACATTTCAAAAGAAATGTATTAGCACTATACATTAAATTTGTGGGTGATTTTGTATATTCATTACATTTTCATCTACAGTAGTACCCCATGCTGTTTCCCTTGTGGTTGAAATCTTATTCCAGTCTTTAGTGGTTGACACACATGCTCAATAGCTTCACTGACCTGTCCCTCCCATTCAGGCTTCGTAATGATCTAACAGTGAAGAGGCCTATACTATGCTGTAATGAGAGAAGAAATGGAACATGTGCAGTAGACTAACAAGTGAGAGATAACATAGAAAAAGATATGATAGATAGATAGATAGATAGATAGATAGATAGATAGATAGATAGATAGATAGATAGATTTACATCTCTCTCTGTGGGTCAGTAGAGGAAGACCAACCAGGGCTTAGCAAAAGCGGACTGCAATGCACTACTGCGAGACGCTATTGCTTTCTGGTCACTTTGGAAGAGCTGGTGCAATCCACAGAAAGCAAAGAAACTAGATGTGAAGATGAAGACAATTGAGTAAAGAGGCTAAAATGGTTTAAATCACACTAGAGGGTTCTTTTTAATTACTGGAATGGTTAAAAGTATGGTGTGCATGACACCACAAGCGGTATTGTCCACTACATTTTTGTAAATTAAAAATAGGCCTATAGGTGTGCTAAAACAACAAATATAGGATACTCAGCTACTGGCTCAAATGGAATGTCAAGGATACTGTCAATCAGTGGCCGTTGTTTGACTGCAATGGTAACAGGTAGCAATGAGTTCGGCAGGTAAAACAGAGAGAGATGCGGAAGAGCAACTGCTGAATCAGTGTAAGCTCTACTGTATACCATACCATAACTCAAAAACTGCAATTTAGAAGCCAGTTGGATATAGTCCTTGCTAACTGGACAGTATCAGAGTGGCTCAGGGGCATGGCCCTTTGATACTAAACTGAAGGGGACAACAAGTTTCCTAGTAAGCATACAAAATACAAATATTCAGCCACCAAAATAGTAGGACAATGGGTAACATTGGCTTTAGTTGGGGCACTCGTAGCGTCTATAGCTATTGTGGAGGCACCAACAGGCCATGATTCTGAAACTTTCCTTGACATATTCAGACTGTCACAGTTTACGGAGGCGACTTAAATAAAGTAATAAGCGCTCTATATACTGGCATCTTGCACTGACATACACTGGTAAAATGAATATGTGCAACTAGAGTTGTAAAATTTGAGTGATACTTTCCTTGTCTGAAGTCCAGTCCTTTCTTGAGTCTTACTTCTGCACTTGGCATCCTCAGCCCAACATCCTGGTTGCCTCTAGTGCTTACAAGGCCTCACAAGGTTATGACATTGTGTGAGAATTAGTTACTAGTCCTCAGATGGCATCCTGATGTACAACAAAGCGTCTATTAAATGCAATAGAGTGACCAGAACGTGAGTTGCAGAAATGAAGGACAGCTGGCCTGGCAAGTGACAATGATATTCAATGATACTTCTCTTACTTAGGCTTTTCCAAACCAGGGAGGAAATGAAAATGCCAGATGGATTAGACATAGATATAGGGGCCAATATATCAGAGCTTTCATACCACAAAATTAGTGTTAAGGTTTTAAGAAGCCACAAAATTTTGCAACTTTTGGCCTTTTCGTGCATCTTTGGATCAGATCTGCTGGAATGGGTGGGGCAGGGGAGGAGCCAGGACATGGCCATGCCCCCTTGTCGAATTCATCAAATCTGCCAGAATTTTCTGCACCTCAGATGCTACTCCAGTTCCTTACTAGAGTAGCATTTCTGGCGCAGTTTGCGGAGAAGCACTGCACTTAGTAGAGGCGTGCGCCACATAATGAATTCAGCTCCCTGTACTCTGTCACGACTGGCGTAGCACAAGCTTAAGTTATGCTAGTCTTGATGAATTGGCCCCACATACTTGTTGGTAACCTTGTAACAGAGATATATGCTAATATAACTCTCAGAAAGTAGCTTTATGATTTACAGGCAAAAAAAACGTCAATAGGATTCACAGTAATGTTTGGCTGAAGGCATGTTTTATCCAAAAAAAACCAATCAAATCTCTCAATAATGTATTTCTCCTACATAATGGTGTCATGCAGGGCCGGACTGGCCATTTGGCAATTCTGGCAAATGCCAGAAGGGCCTGTCTGGTCAAGGGCCGCCTTGTCTGCTATGTTGTTAACAGAATTGGTGTTCTCAAGACCCCAATACTGTTAAGAGTTGTAACAGAGGTATCATTAGAAATATTAGTCTAGTAGTAAATCTTGCTTTCCTCCATCCAGGGTAATATTAGTAATATATCCCATCTGGTGCTTGGGGATGGGGACAGCATGAGCCTGTGTGATTTCAAATGCCAGGGCTGAATTTTAGCCCCAGTCCGTACCTGGTGTCATGTCAATTTATTCTGTTTAAAATGCTTGTGAATGAAAAAGCAATGGATGAACTAATTTCTAATCCATACAACCATGAATATATTTTAACAACCACAAACCCCCAACTGCATTAGTGCTTTACAGATGATCTGTGTTCATTTAGCAGCTACAGACATGTAATCACATGAATAATGGTATTGGTTTTATGTATGAGTCTTGTAATATGCCTTGTATGTCCAATAAAAAGGTTATGTGCAGCCAGGTTCCTGGGAATAATATTCCCCACAACATATAACGTGCCACCAATATTTGTAGCCATAAACCTCACTGCCCAGTACAGACATTAGAACATTTCCCATATGATGGATAACTATTCCCACACTATTCTGCACAACCTATTAAATGCTATTGATTTGTATTTGCTCCAACATTCCCAGATCTTGAGTAAGAGATTTCCTATTTTAAATTCTCATTACAACAAATATTTTGGTTCATCGAGTTATTCATGGTGTAAACAGTTATCACCATTACTGCCAGGATGTGGAAAACATCCTATGTAATAGCAGTGCTACAGAAAGTTGGGCCAAATAATAGAAACAAATAAGGAGTAACTATTAGAACCATTAGGCCAGTGAGAAGAGAGCCTTAAAGGGGTTGCCCGGTCTAAAATGAAAAGTCTGCAGTCACTCTGACTTGTGAATCCTCCCAGAACTCGCATTATGTGCTGGGATGAGTCAACATTTTCTGAGCCGAGAACGGCAGTGAAGTATACGATATGTAGAGTCCCTGGCAGAACCGTGGGAGTGGCTTCACTCAATACACTTCTAGTGGGCGAGACCGTGCCCACTAGATGGGCGTGCCCCTAGATGGCCGTGCCCACTAGACTTGGCGTGGCTTTGCTCCATACACTTGTATTAAGTGAGGCCATGCCCTTTAGACTGGTTCTGCTTGGGAGTATACATATCACATACTTCACTGCAGTTCCGGAGGCAGACAACGGCGAATCCTTGAGTTCTGGGAGGGTTCACAAGTCTGCATTCAAAATCTCCACACCTATGCAATTATACTTTTTTAGGTGAATATCACCCTAAAAGAAGATTCACACAACAGCATTTCCAGTCTGAGCGCAGCAAGTATAGCACTAGGACCAATGCTATTAAATGGAACAGTACGGATGAGTGATTTTTTCCATTGACTGAATCTGCTTGTAAGAAAAATTGCCGCTTGCACGTGTCAGGTCAGACTCGCCCATGCAAATCTATGAGTGTGCAGAAAAAGAACGGACCCCACATAGAACTTCTGTATAGCATCCATTTTTTTTGTCCGGATACAGTGCAATTGTCTAATGTAGGAAACTAAATGGTCTTGTAAATGATTAATAACCGCTGCTGTAAAAAAGGCACAAAATTTCCCCCCCCAAAAAAAAAAACGACACACGGATGATCACTGAGAAAAAAATTGTTTGCGTTTTCTGGATGAAACCTGGACAATTTTTTATACTCTTATGTGAACTTGGCCTAATAGAAAGTTATCTGAGGATGCATAGATGAATGATGTTAAGGATTACCATTTGCATCACAATGAAACTGAAACCACTTTGTTATATTTGCTTACAAAGTTTCTACTTGCATATCACACTTGACAAATGAAAACTGAAAATTCAGATATACTATGTGGATAGATACTACAGATAAAAATTGACATAAGGGTTATACAGACACAAAATAAATAAAATAAAAAAGTAATAATAAAAAACAGATTTTTCCAACTAAATTAGAAAAAAATAAATGTCCCGGAAAAGATTAAGAAGGAATTTCGGAAACTGGAAAAACTAAGCCAACCACAAAGTTTTTGGTAGTTGATGGATATTAGGATTTGAAGAATGTTGGACCTGCTACAAATCTGGTGTTGTACAAAGAAACAATATCAGAAATAAAAATAGACTTCTTCATAAAATTGTTGGACATCAAAATCCAGAAGCTTATCAGTCATTTTCCATTAGATAATTTCTATAAAACACTTACTGTTTATAAAAAAAACATGAAATTCACGTAATTCCAAACATCTTATCGATGAGAATTAGCAGTAACTTTGGGATATTAACTACAATGAAAGAAAAACCTTTTGTTGCATAATCATATATTTTTTGCTGTATATATTGGGGTAATATCGAATCTCTGTATTAGTGATGATCATTAAATATAAGGAAAAAAGTCCAGAAATTCAGAATTTGCTG
>VIAB01010114.1:51702-61879 GCA_009801035.1 Oophaga pumilio | reverse complement strand
TAAACTTTTGAGCACAACTGTATATAGTATGTCAATATTATCTTGTTTTAGTCTTTATTTTGACGTGGATTTTTTCATTTAATCTCCATTTATGATAAGTCCAAATATTTGGTTATAATGGAGATACAGAGAGGCCTAACAAGGAAAATCAGAGTGATACAACAAAAGCTTTTGCATTAAAATTTTGCCATGTAGTGACCGCAATAATTTCCTGTGGCCAAAAAAAAACAAAACTGTCAGCAAGTTGTTGTTTAGCCAAGGCCTTATTTGCTGTTGATTCACATAAAAGTGTACATCTGTAAATGGTATTATATGCATTCATCAATGACAATGTATAAAGATCTTTCCACAAAATAAAAAGAAAACAATATATGCGTTTGAAAAACATTTACGCACATTTACAATCATTCCGTTTCTTATATTTCTTGCAATGAAACCTTATCTAATGAAATATAATTTGTTCTAGCACTGAACTAGTTAAGAGTCTCTGAATCCAAAAAGTGGTTTCAGAATTTCCCAAGGCTTGTCTCCAGCCTTGTAATTTCTTCCTTTTTTTTTTTCTTAGACTTTGGTTCGATGTCTCTCAAAGGAAATAATGAGTCCAAAATAAAATAATTATCTGCCCAACGCCAAAATCAGAGTCATAAAATTACACAGCTTAGGACAGAGCAATGATTAGGAGCACTACCACTTACTTACGTTTCCACTGCTCGGATTAATCAAGTAAAACGCAGCCTCGCTTTATCCAATGTCATGATCATAGAAGCGTAATACTAAATTAATAGGTTTTATGATAAGAAATGGAGTTTGTCATGGATCATGATGAGAAGCTGTACAGCACATAGAAGCATTTCATAGTGAAGGATATAATCCTGAAATGTCTGAGGTGCAGTACTATGGGAAAGGAATGGAATGTGTCAAAAAAAAAACAACTATCTGTTCTCTTCAAGCTAATATGACATCAGAAAATCATTCATTTTTTAAATAAAGTTTTAATGTTAAATTTATTTTTTAAAAATTGTAAATTTGGGTGATTTTTTTGTTTCCATTCCAATATCACTATGAAAAAAAACCTGAAATCTTGCAATTTTTTATATTTGCAGAATATTGGGCTCAAATGTCCTGATCTGTACAGATCACTTTTTGAAGCCATATAGAGAAGCAGCTATAGATGGAGTAGAAGATGATCTGTGACTATCACTTACTGTGAATGCTTTATCCTTTGTTATCAATTGCAAAAAATATGTGTTATCTTTTATTTTAATCCTGTCTGTGATGATAATGAGGCTGCTGAAAAGTTAGGACAGTGAGTTTGCACTTAGTATTAGTATGAATTTACACACTGGCTTTGTTATTGGTGTGAAAACTGCTACATTTCCTATATTTTTACATATAGATAGTGACATGGTAGAAAATATCACATTGGGAAAATACATTTAACATAAGAACCTGATTTAAGTAATAGGTTAATGTTCGATGGCAAATTCCATTCAAGGTCTGAGGAAAAGAAAACAGTTGCATTTATGTGATTTACTTCATTTATTAGTCTTAAAAAAAGTGAAGTCACTTCAGTTAATGAGACATCTTCCTCAACTACATGGCTCACCTCAAGGTCAGTCTTAGTTCTCATTAACATAATGGAAATCTGTTCTCCCCGAAAGAAATCAGGAGAAGATCCCAGAAGTGGAACCAAGAGAAACCATTTCACTTAAGTTTTTTTCCACTTGACTGAATCATAGATCTCCCTAATGCAAATAAAACCTTATCATATAAAAGACATGAAACATTTAGTAAATGAAAAACAATTTAAAGTGGTATTGGAACTCTCATACAACGCTGACAATAAGAAACTGGGGGATCATCATAGGACACTACAGTCCACAAAGTAGTTATTGCCACAATGAATAATATTCAACCTTACTTGACTAAGAGTGATATGTTGTTGATATTGAAGTGAAGTTCCCAGTGCGATTCATTCTGTGATTTTTAAAAGGACTATAGTTTATTTTCCAAAGTCTACTTGTTTGGAAGGCAGAATGTCCCAAGAGAGCACTCTTGCCAGTGGCATTTCCCCAGTGTTCAAAGTAACAGCAATCAGTACTGCATGGAAGTTCCAGAGGACCACATTATGATCCATACTGTCCTTATGAAGGAAGTGTGGTTCTTTAGAGATTCATTAAAAGCAGGTGACGTGTCACTATGCATCACTGATAGTGGCTGATAATGCTACAATATTGAGGTAAAAGCTAATCTTGCATTAACAGTATAGGTAAATGTAGGAAGGTAGATATATGATATAAATATATATGATCACTATGACCTCCACAGTTACCCGAAAGAAGTGCTCAAGTCACAAACTCATGTGGTGAGGTGGAGTTTGAATGGGGCAGAGATGGTATGGAAAACTAAGTCCTCAGAATACCTATTTTGGTGATCAGAGGGCATCTTGCCAATGATCATTGCTATATGTAGGTGATATTCATACTTTATAATAAAACCTATTAAGAAGATAGTATCTGTAGAAGTAAAATTCATGATGATTTTAGTGAACATAGGAAGGTAATCAAGCAATTTGTATAACATTGTTTAGCATTTTTCTGGGCCTTTATTGTTGAGGTTTCCTCACTTGGCTTCAGTTTGATAATTTCCCACAGTGCCACAGAGTCTGTGATGTCAGACTACTTTTCTTTTGTGGTCTGTCCAATATTAGATTATGGGCGTGACATAATGATTGAGGTTTCTGTAAGTATTCTTTCCTTGGCTCCAATTTTCAAGAAAAAGGATCCAGTGACACAATCTACGGGAAGAAAAATAGGGTCCATTTGCAATTGTATTTTTGTGGGCAGGTAATATTACAAGAATGCTGGAGCCAGTTCTCCTGGGGTGGAGCCAATAATGAGGGGAGCTAATCAAGATGCCATTATGAAAAAGGACTAGAGTAGTAATAAAAGAACATGAAATATATAATTTGCCAAAGCACAGTGTATAGTAATTAAGACACAGAGCAAAGTTCAGAATAGGATTTCAAAGGATGTGACAATCTACATTCGATGCTGTACATGGGTAGGCCTATTTTAAGACATCCTTGCAGAGGTGTATTTGAAGGCCTCAAAATATATCAGAAACTAGTTTACGGCATATAATTTTTCTTATAATGGCTATCATTAAGTAATTGTGTGCCAAAAGAGCAATGACTCAATTCCATGACTTGCAGTTAATAATGAACTAGACCCATTTATATTATAAAAGTAGTTACAGAATGAAAGTTCAAATGTGCTTTGGAAATCAGTAAAGAAAGGGAAATGAAACAGTTGCCTCATTGTGTGCTTTGTGGCCACAACTATTGAGGCACTGAAATGAAATAAAAAAAATTCACCAAAGTTATTTCTAACCAGGACAACTCACTCAAAAATTAACTAAGGGTAAATAAAATATAACCTGCATTAAATATCCCTAAAAAGGTAGAACAAGCACAACAAACTTATTAAATAATGAAAAATTGTAAAGAAAAAACTAGAATGATAAAAGGTAGTAATTAATGGTAATTAAAGATGGGCGAGTATCGAACAGTGACGAGTATCGCATGATGCTCGAGTGCTCCGGTCCCTGAGCTGCGCCACACTGCAGCCACTGTATATATATATGTCATGCCCTCACCCTCCATCGTCGAGTAGAAGTCTGCCGGATAAATGCTCAACTTCATTGGTGTACAATATGCTCGGTACTTGAATCGAGCCCCCGAGCAATCCAAAGTGCTCGATTTGAGTACCGAGCACCTGAACAGTTTGCTGCTCGCTCATCACTCGTGGTATTGGGTTCCTCAAGAGTGACGTTATCAAATATAACTAGATAGGACTAGCTACAAGTGGTGTCAGATATCAGTAAAGAAAGGGCCAGTGAAACAGTTGCCTCATTGTGTAGTTTATGGCCACAACTGTTGAGGCCTTCAACATTTGCAAATGCTATCTGAACCTATCTGGCCTGCTCGAAGAGTATCTCATAATTACAAGTACCAAAACAGCTGTACTGATTACTGAAGCATCAATGTTACCTATGTTAATTGTCACCCTAGAAAGACCTCAATGTTTCCTCTACATGCAAATTAGCAGGTTTGCATCTCCCTAAAAATCACAGTTGTAGCAGAAATCCTATAATTAGAAATAAGTGAATCTGTTACAAAAAATTCAGGTTTGTCCAAATCAATTTTTTTGTGTGTGTCTTCATTCAAATACAGCAAAATGATGGCCAAGCATGATTGTAGACAGCGAGTAGAAGAGTGAAAAATCTAGTAATAGCACACACACCTCATTGCTCAGATGTCTCGCTGCAGCTGTTCTCCACACTAGGCCTTCCGTGGACGGCCTCTTCTGGTTTTTCCTCATTCTGTGTCAGCGCTTCTTATATAGTGTTTAGTCTCAAGACCTCACAACCTCAGGATGTCATGAAGTGTGTTGCCCGACACCTACTCAACATAGAAAGCATTAGCACAGAATGAAGGAAGACTAAAAGAAACCGGTGCTGGAAGGAGCCAGTGGAGGATTTGGCTGGGAGATTAGGTAGCGAGACAAGTGAGACATCAGCCGCACAAGGGTACAACAATCAATGGGGCCCACTATTACATCCAAAGCAGCAAGCAGATTTTGTTAGGGACACATATGGGGGTGCTACATGATGAACTATTGGACTGTAAAGGTCCCATATACTGTTTTTGCACAGGGGCCTGTGTCTTACCCTGGCAAAACTGATTTGCTCATCACTAAGTAAAATAGTTTACACTAAGAATTAGATAGTATCCAACAGTCTTGTAGGTTTGCATCCAGGGTCGGACTGGCCTGGTGGGGTACCAGTAAAAAGCCGGGTAAGCCCGAGATAGTGGAAGGGAAAAAAAAAGTTTTTAGGGGCATAGGTCCTTTAAAAGCACAGTCAGAATATGTGCAGGGGTGACACACATCAAGATAAATGGAGGCTGCAGCTGTGACAGGGCGCTCTGCAACAGGCTGTGCACCGACGTCACATAGCAGTGACGTTAAATGGCTGCCAGCAAATCTATGACGGCCATTGTAAAACCTTCAGCTTGAGCCTTCTGAGGTAGTCTATTGTGGATTGCGACAGATGTTTAGGATCATTATCCATTTGTAGAAGCCATTCTCTTTTCAACTTCATCTTTTTTATAGATAATGTTATGTTTGTATAAAAAATTTGATGGTGTTATGTTTGCATTAAGAATTTCATTGAATCCATTCTTCCCTCTGCCCGTGAAATGTTCCCCATGTCATTGGCTGCAACACAACCCCAAAGCATAATTGATCCACCCCCATGCTTAATGGTTGGCGAGATGTTCTTTTCCTGAAATTATTTGCCCTTTTTCCTCCTTTTTCTATTTTAACCTCATTGGTCCACACAACTTGTTTCCAAAATGCATCAGGCTTGTTTAAATGTTATTTTGCATACTTCTGATGCTAAATTTTATGATGAGGACACAGGAGAGGTTTTCTTCTGTTGACTCTTCCATGAAGGTAATTTTTGTGCAGGAGTCTCTGAACAGTACCACAATGTACAACATCTACAGAGTCTGCAAAATCTTTCTGAAGGTCTTTGCAGCAAAGTGGGGATTCTGATTTTCCTGTTTAGCAATCCTAAGAGCAGCTCTCTGTGAAATTTTGCCTGGTCTTCCTGACTTTATTTTGACCTTGACTGTTCCTGTTAACTGCTATTTTTTAATTGCATTTCGAACTGAATAAAGGGCAACTTGAAAACACTTTGCAATCTTCTTATAGCCTTCTCCTGCTTTGTGGGCCTCCACCATTTTAATTTTCAGAGTGCTAGGCAGCTGCTTAGAAGAACCCATGGCTGCTGTTTTTTGGTACAAGGGTAGAGGAGGCCGTTTTTTTTTTTAAAGCTGGGAAGTTTGCATCAGCTGGTGTTTCCTAACCGTGATTGCGAACAAGCCATAACTATAACAGGCCTGTTAAGTTCTAAAACCATAATCAAAGTTATCTGAGCACACAAATCTCCAACGGTGCCCAAACTTTTGCATCAGCCCATTTTTCTTTTTGCAATGGAGATGCCATGGGTATCAGAAAATGGCACAATTTTTTTTTTAACAAAGTTTGGAATGTTTTTTCACAACTTAGATAAAAATGAACCTAGACATTTTTGGTGTATATGAACTCATAATGACCCATAGAATCATAATGGCAGGTCAGTTTTAGCATTTAGTGAACCTAGTAAAAAATCCAAACAAAAAACAAGTGTGGAATTGTACGTTTTTGCAATTTCACCACACTTAGAATTTTTTTTTCCCATTTTTGAGGACACGACATGGTAAAACCAATGGTGTCGTTCAAAAGTACAACTCGTCCTGCAAAAAACAAGTCCTCATATTGACGGAAAAATATAAAAGTTATGGCTAGGAAGAAGGGGAGTGAAAAACAAAAATGCAAAAACGAAAATACCTCTGGGGTTAAGGGGTTAAAGTAATTTTTCAAGCTGGTGTTATAAAGTATTCTAACTTACTGAGATAATGACTTTTGGATTTTCATTGGCTGTAAGCCATAATCATCAACATTAACAAAAATAAACACTTGAAATACATCATTCTATTTGTAATGACTCCGAGTATTTTGGTGTGCTCGGAGATTTAGTTTCTGTCGACGCAGCTGCATGATTTGTGACTCCTCGACAGCCTGAATACATGTGGGGATACCATAACAACCAGGCATTCCTCATATGTATTCAGGCTTGTGCAGTAGCCAGTAGCCACAAATCATGCAGCTGCATCGACAGAAACTAAATCTCCGAGAATGCCCAAATACTCGGAGGACACCCGAGCAACGAGTATACTCGCTCATCACTAATTGCTAGATCTCACTCACTCCAACTGTCATTTTAGTAAAGACAGTATTGTTATTTCTGCCTCAGTCTCGGTTTGTGGCTCATTGGATCTTATTCAGACCTTTGGTCATTACATTTGCATATAGCTACTAGGTGGGCCCCTAGAGTTATTTCCCCCGTGGGCACCAGACACTCCAGTCCAACCCTATTTGCATCTACCATCCTTGTATCTTGCTTAATGCTTTTGTGTCCTTTGATCCTGGCCGTTAATGCCTCCTACTGTCACAGATGTTGTGGTTGTGACTTCATCCAGTTGAGGTTCTCCTGGTTGTTTTCACAGTTCTAACTTTACTACCCAATTCTGTATATTGTCTTTTGTATGTTATTTATGCCTGATCCCTACTTCTTTACCTAAGCAAAAGCCCGAGATTGCACACAAAAGTCCAGAGGCTAAATTCTAAGAGTAGAGAGGACTATGCTATGAACTAATCAAGGAGAGCTTTAACTTTGCGAGACATCCAAGTAGAAAGTAATCATGCACTATGCATTCATACCTGGAACAGGAAACTGGTATTAAATATGTTGTCTAATGTTGCCACAGGGAGGTAACAAGCAATGATTATATCGCTGTACTACTGTAATGAAGCAGATGTGACCCATTAACTTCAAACAGAGCTAGAAAATCAGAAGCTATTGCTTATTTTGGGTCAGCTACACCACAGCATTGATCTAGCTGAGCCACTGGGATAATATTCATGCCTAAGTGTAATCAAAGGTGAGGTAAGGAGTTAAATCCTAGAAAGGGCAAAAAGCAGTGATATCATGCAGTCATGCAAAAATGTAAATACACTTCTAGGAATCTGATTAGTCTGAGCTTTTAGAAGAACTTCTTGTGGCGGATCCTCTCTAAGGGTCAGGGCATTTAACAGACACCGTCGTACCAGCATAGTTTCTGAAGCAAAAAAAGCTTCAGGAAAACCCCGGAGATCTTCTTATTGATGTCTTTTTTGTCATATTTTTAAAAATTATTTTGCATATAAAATAGTGATAGCTTCGAAGAAGAAAGGGCAATTCGCTTTTAACTGCCTCGCTGCTCTCACAGCCTGAAGAAGTTTAAAGAGGATGAAAAAAGACTAAACATATGAATAGCAAGTGGTTTTAACATTGCTATGCATGTTATCTTTTTGACTTTTTAGCTTTTTTTCAGGCGGGATCCAGGTGGAATCCTCCTGAAAATGACGGTGCAAATACAGCAAAATCCTCTTCAAAAACTCTTGAAATACGCACAGGGCATCATCTAAATGCTGGCATACTCACAATATTTTTGAAGTAGATGATGCATCAGATAAACACCAGCAGTGTTTTCCCTGAAAGGTTTTCTTTTACATCATCTTGGACATATTTTGAAGGAGCTTTGTCACCTGCTTTTTTAAAAATTACATATGTAACATAATGGAAGCTTCCAAGCAGAACCCACCAGAGGAATGGACTGGTCATGGTTTTTGAAGCTTGAAGAGGTTAAAAGATGTTACAAAAGATAGAACATATGCTCAGCAAGTCATTTTGACATTGCTGTGCATTTGTCCATTTTTTCAGCCCATCAAACAGGCTCTCCATGCATGTGTTGTGACACAGCCGTGACACATGAAGCTTATTCAGTAAGCGCTATAGCTTGCAGAATAAGCCCTGACCAGATCAAATTCGCTCATCTCTAATGAACATACCCTTCCAAATATTTTCTATGGGAAATACACTTAGCTGTTCATATAAACAGTTTAGTTGGAGTTTCTTTTCTGAAAAAATTTTGAATAACACCTATTGGAAAAAAGAAAGTACATATCACTACATTGAAGAGGATCCTGAAGGAAATCAATCCATACTAGGCACTGTTCAATGAAAAACTGGAAAAAAACAATTCAGGGAGAGAACAACTCCTCCAAAAACTCCCCAAACAGGAGCGTTTCCTGAAGTGGTTTCTGGTTTTTTTAGCACCTCAGAAAGCTTAGTTTGATTATAGCCTGAAGGTATGTGCACGCTAAATTTTTGAGGATTTTTTGGCAGTGATCCACTTAAAAAAATTGCTTAAAGGGCTCGCAGTATAATCGGACGAGTGCAATCCGATAAAAAATTGGATTGCACTCGGCCGAATGTTAACCTATGGGGCAGTTCACATCTTCCACGTGGAAGCCAGTTAGTATGTTGTACAGAGAAGTAAAAAATTAGCAAAGTTGACACAAAAAAACAACCAAAGAGATTGCAAAAAAGATGCTTCAGAAAAAAATTTCTAAATTTTCCTAAAGCATCATCCTCTTGGGAAAACAATCACTGTGAAGATAGAAGCACAAAATAGGGTGAAACCCTAATATAGGAGACATTAAAAACAATAGACTTACTCAGCTTGGAAAATTCAGCTGGTATGCTGGTGTCATATCCTGGTGGGAAAAATGGCTATTGAGAAAAAAAGGCTGCAAAAAATGATTGAGGAAAATAAAACTGTTCCAATACGCCTTAAATGGAAGGTGCTGAGATTGTTATTTTGTATTAATAATTATTGGGTATATAATCAATTATTTTTAATACAAAATTAAATGTAGTTTTCTTATTTATTAATTTTTACTTCAGCCACTGGGGACTTCCATTTGCATTTGGGGGAGTGTAAGTGTCTGGGCACGACATTAACACACCTCAAATACAGCAGTCCCTTGCCATAAGAGCCTTTGGTTGCTGTCTGACCGCATCTCTTGAATTGATGATGCTCCTCCTGCCTCTAGCTGGGATCTGGGCAATCCCCTCTGGCTCCACACTCTGATCCTAAACTTCTTCCTTATCTTTTCACAAACACCTAGAAGGGGAGGAGAGAAGTGACATCACACACATGTGAGCAGATCCTGCCCACATTTACTGCAGTCATAGTGTGAGCTAGTTGTACACCAGGTTTTCATGTCAAATTTCAGCATCTGCTCCACCTAGTATTCAAAAGTGGAAACACCAAACATTTTAAAATTATTTTCCAGACTTTATTTAGTTAAAAACAAATTAGAATATTAAAAAAAACATTAATACTTTACATTTTTTCAGTTGTTAAAAAAAAAAATTTTTCTTCCACCTTTCCTTTTAAAACTTTTCATCCTCTTCAGGAAATGAATATAAAGCTTCTTGTTTCATAGTCCATGTATTGACTGCCATGCCCTGAACAAATATTGGACTGTGAAATAAAGACATCTGAATTCAGATTTATTGTAAAGGCCCCATACGCAATAGATAAATGTTGGCCAAACTAGCCTATTCAGTGGCCTACAGACTCTCCCTTGATGTCACGTTTGGCTGCAGCCGCCGAGAAGCG
>VIAB01010113.1:14661-33637 GCA_009801035.1 Oophaga pumilio | reverse complement strand
ACGTGAGTCATGATGGGACTATAAGGGAATTGTGAGCGTGTGCGTATCACACAGGGTCACATAGAATGACTACAGACTATTCTCAGCCCGTAAAACTCCTTCAATTTTTATACTCCTAAAGTCAGTTTTGATCTCCTTAGACCACAGAACATTTTACATTTGCCCCTATTCTGTCAAGATACGTTTATTACAGTTGTTCCTTTAATTTTGATTACTCCGCTTGCATGGCAGTCAGTGGGATGTGATTTCCACAATAATGCCCTGCTCTTTCATTCGAATTACTCTTCCAGAAGTTTCACGTAATTTGTCAAATAATGAAATAAAGAAAAGAGCAGCACTTCTCCCTCCCGTCACACAAGTATCCAGCCTGCTCTGTCCTGGGCTTGCGGCTCTCATGCACTCCAGTGGCAGCAGTACAGACTCGTAAGGCAGAGGTTTATTTTAACCCCTTCACTCCGAAGCCTGTTTTCACCTTCCTGACCGGGCCAATTTTTACAATTCTGACCAGTGTTACTTTGAAGTCATAACTCTGAAACGCTTCAACGGATCCCGGTGATCCTGAGATCCTCTCGTGATATATTGTACTTTATGATAGTGGTAAAATTTCTTTGATATAAATAAACAACATTATGAATAAACAACATTCTAAAAACTGCGCCCCTCAAGGTACTCAAAACCACATTCAGGAAGTTTATTAATCCTTCAGGTGCTTCACAGGAATTTTAGGAATGTAGAAGAAAAAAAATAAACATTTACTTTTCATTCACAAAAATTTTCCATTAGACCTAATTTTTTTTACTTTCACAAGGGTAACAGGAGAAAATGGACCAACATTTTGTTGTGCAATTTCTCCTGAGCATGCCGATACCCCATATGTGGGGGTAATCTACTATTTGGGCACTCGGAAGGGAAGGAGCGCCATTTCATTTTTTGAATGTAAAATTTCCTGGCATAATTAGCGGATGTCATGCTTGGAGAGCCCCTGATGTTCCTAAACCGTGGAGCCCCCCCACAAGTGGCACCATTTTGGAAACTAGACCCTTTAAGAAACTTATCTGGCTGTGTACTGAGCACCTTGAGCCCCCAGGTGCTTCACAGAAGTTTATAACGTTAAGCCGTGAAAATAAAATCACATTTTTCCCAGATAAATCTTTTTTAGCTCCAAATTTTGCATTTTCATAAGGGTAACAAGAGAAATTGCTCCATACAATTTGTTGTGCAATTTCTCCTGAGTACACTGATACCCTTTATGTTTAGGAAAACAACTCTTTGGGCGCACGGCAGGGCTTGGAAGAAAAGGAGCGCCTTTTGACTTTTGAATGTAAAATATGCTGGAATAATTAGCAGTTGCCATGTCGCGTTTGGAGAGGCCCCTGATGTGCCTAAACAGTGGAAACCCTCCACAAGTGACCCCATTTTGGAAACTAGACCCCTTTGGGATATTATCCAGATGTGTATTGAGCACCTTGAACGCCCAGGTGCTTCACAGAAGTTGCTGAGTGAAAATTGCAAACTGCCAATGTAGTGACCAGTACGCTGTAGTGGCCAGTACACTGTAGTGACCAGTACGCTGTAGTGACCAGTACGTTGTAGTGACCAGTACATCATGCCCAGCTCATGCTTCTGGAGACACGCACTTGTAAATTAGGTGGGCTCTCATCACTACAGAGATGCCAAACATGTGGGCGCTAAATGTTTATTACTATAGAGTTTACTATTAATTCTATTTTGTGCATTGGCCATAAATGTGTTTCAGATAAGAATACTGTTTAACATCAGCCAGCAGTCTATCTTACTAGAAAATGCTGCTTTGGCCAGTGGTTAGCTGCTGTCTCTTGTGCCATAGTGTGTATAACATTGCTGTGGTTACACACATATATTTACATTTTTCTTAAAAGGAACCTGTCACCAAATATTTGCTACTCCATCTGTGAGCAACATGATGTAGGGGCGGATACCCTGATTACAGCAATATATCACTTATTGGGCTGCTTGCTGCAGTTTTGATAAAATTACTGATCTAACTGCTGCAGATCTAGCAGTTCTCTGAATGCGGACCTCTGTAACTCCGCCCAGACCACTGATTAGCAGCTTTCTGCCTATTCAAAGTGTATACAGAAAGCTGCCTATTAGTGGTGGGAGCGGGGTTACACAGAGCTCATGAATACGGAGGACTAAATCACAGCAAGTTTACCAGTCGTCTAGTGATGATCTGCCGATAAAACTGATTCTGTCAAAACTGTAGCAAGCAGCCCAGTAAGTAACACATCCCTTGAATCCAGGTCTCTGTCTCTACACAATGCTGCTAATCAGATTAGGTGGCGAAAACCTGGTGACAGATTCCATTTAAAACTCAGATATTCAATTTACCTTTCTCAGAGGAAAAGCAGCATTCCCGAGACTGAGGAGAAGGTGAAAAGGCTAAAGAGGAAAAACGCAGAACTTGCAGTTATAGCCAAACGCTTGGAAGAAAGAGCTCAGAAGCTTCAAGAGGCGAATCTGAAAATGGTGCGTACTACCCTCTGGGGAAAGTCGGTCATGCAAACGTGTCAGGTCATTTTTCATAAAATCCTCTCCGGCTTACTAATATGTCAGCTTTTCCCCAACAATAGATGAATAATTCAAGCCACAGCTTTCATCACCCTCTCTTAACTCTTAGGTCAATACTCCAATACACCTTCGGGGGGCCAGTTTGGAGGTGTGTAAGAAGGCGTTCGCACGCCAGCGAGCAAAGGATATGAGTGACCAGGCTAGTGCGTTATTAGCAAAAGACAAACAGATTGAAATGTTAAAGCAAGAATGCCAAGAGCTGCAAGCGAAACTGTCCGGTGGGAAGGTAAGTGGAACGGAAACCCTCCATAGCGGCCACTGTAGTGACCACAATTTCTTCTGTATGGTGTGCCGTCTTCTCCACTAAGGATGACGTATAGCAATTCATGAATAGCAAACTGTAATATATACAATATATGAATACATGAACATGGGAACTGCAGTGCCTTGAATAAGTATTCATACCCAGTGAACGTTTCCACTTTTTTTTCATGTTACACCCAAAACCTTAAATGTATTTTATTGGGATTTTATGTGATATGCTGACACTAAGTAGCAAGTGTTTGTGAAGTATAAAGGAAATGATACTCTGTTTTCTAATTACCGTATTTCAAAAATATAAATCTGAAAATTGTGACATGCATTTGTTTTCCGTCCCCCTGAGTCAATACTCTGTAGGACCACCTTTCGCTGCAATTACTTCTGCAAATCTTTGAGGCATGTCTCTACCAGCTTTGTACATCTAGAGCTCTGAAATTTTTGCCCGTTCTTCTTTACACACTCGCTGTAGCTCAGTGAGATTAGATGGAGGGGTCTGCGAACAGCAATTTTCAAGTCTTGCCAGAGATACTCAATGGGATATTGGTCTGGACTGTGACTGTGGCTAGTCACACACATGACTTGATGTAAACCTTTCCATTGTAGTTCTGGCAGGATGTTTAGGGTAGTTGTCCTAATGGAAGGTGAACCTGCATACCACTCTCCAGTATTTTGCCGTCTCTAACTGGTTTTCCTCCAGCATTGCCTGTACCATCAATCTTCTCATAAACTCTAACCAGGTTCCCTGTCCCTGCTGACGAAAAGCATCTCTACTTTATGATGCTGCCACCACTATATTTGATGTTGGGTATGGTGTTTTCAGGGTGATGTTCACTGCTAGTTTTCTGCCACTCATAGTGTTTTTCATTTAGCCCCAAACGTTCTACAGTGGTCTCATCTGAGCAAAGAACCTTCTTCCGCATGCCATTTAGGGAGCACATCTAGCATGTGGAAGAAGGTTCTCTGATCTGTCAACAGTCCAGACCTAATCCCATTGAGAATCTGTGGCAAGACTAGAATATTGCTTTTCTCCATCCAATCAGAGCTATTTTGCAAAGAAGAATAGGAAAAAAATTCAGCCTCTAGATGTGCAAAGGTGGTAGAGACATCCCCCAGAAGAATTTCAGCAGTAATTGCAGCAAAAGGTGGTTCTACAGAGCATTAACTCGGGGGCTGAATACAAATGCACATCACAATTTTGAGATTTATATTTTTTAAATAATTAGAAAACTGTGTATAATTTCCTTTTTAGACATCACAAATGCTTGTTAATTGTGGGTGTTACGTGAAAAAAATCTGGAAAAGTTCACAGGGTATGAATACTTTTTCAAGACACTGCACGTTTGCTCACTATATATACAGCTGGCAAAAATGTAATTACATGACAGGTGTCTGTGAAACCTTGTTTTTTACAGGGCAATGCGGTCTTCAGCTGTAATAGATAATCATGTCAGGTTATGGTGACAGACTGCTTCACTTTTATCGCCCTTTAACTTTGTAAAGTGCTTTGCAGATCTGTAGATCCGCAGGTGTCTGTTTGCCTTTTCTGCGGTGATAATCTTATGTAATCGGTGCAGAAGCCTTTTGATGAAGATGTTTGAAGGCTACAGACGCATTCATTATCTTTATTTATAGCAGCTGAGTTTGGTACTGGTGACTTTTTATGTAATTAGGGATGCCGGTTGCTAGGCATTTCTCTCAAAGCGCAGCAGGGAATGTGGTTTTTACATGCTGCTCCAATTTTGTTTCTAAACTCAGCTGTTTTGTGACAGTAGACATAAAAGCTATAGTATCACCCAAAGATGGCCAAGGGCTGCTGCCAACTAGGAAAACATTGTCTGATGATGCCTCAGATAGATCACTTTGTGGACACTTTATACTCTACTCTTCAGCCCCTTGTAGGCTTTTAGGTTGGTAAAAGTCCAATCTCTGAAGCTAATGAGAGAACTAAAATTATGTGAATGATCTGAATAATTGCAAGGGCATCGCAGATTTTTCCATGGTACTAAAATCAATAACTTCCAAGTAATTAAATCTACGCTAATGGCAACATACCTACAATTGTGTGAAAAAGTGTTTGCCCCTTCCTGATTTCCTATTCTTGTGCATGTTTGTCAAAATTAAATGTTTCAGATCACCAAACAAATTGAAATATTAGACAAAGATAACAGAAGTAATCACAAAATGTTTTTTTTTAAATAAAGGTCTTTGCTATTAAGGGAAAAAGAAATCCAAACCTACAGGGCCCTGTGTGAAGTAATTGCCCCCTAAACCTAATAAGTGGTTGAGCCATCATTAGCAGCAAAACTGCAATCAAGCCTTTGCGATAACTGGTAGTGAGTTTTTACAACACTCTGGAGGAATTTTGGCCCACTTATCTTTGCAGAATTGTTGTAATTCAGCCACATTGGAGGGTTTCTAAGCATGAAACGCCTTTTTATGGTCATGGCACAGCTTCTCAACCAATCGGATTCAGGTCAGGACTTTGACTAGGCCACTCCAAAGTCTTAATTTTGTTTTTCTTAAGCCATTCAGAGGTGGACTTGCTGATGTGTTTTGGATCATTGTCCTGCTGCACAACCCAAGCGTGCTTCAACTTGAGGTCACGAACAGATGGCCGGACTTTCTTTTTCAGGATTTTTTGGTAGACAGCAGAATTCATGGTTCCATTTACCACAGCAAGTCTTCCAGGTCCTGAAGAAGCAAAACAGCCCCAGACCATAACGCTACCACCACCATATTTTACTGTTGGTGTGATAATCCTTTTTTTAAATGCTGTGTTACTTCTACGTCAGATGTAATGGGACTTTCATCTTCCAAGAAGTTCAACTTTTGTTTTGTCAGTCCGCAGAGTATTCTCCCAAAAGTGTTTGGGGTCATCAAGATGTTTTCTGGAAAAACTAAGACTTGTCTTTATGTTCTTATTGCTCAGCAGTGGTTTTCATCTTGGAACTCTGCCATGCAGGCCATTTTTGCCCAGTCTCTTTCTTAGGGTTGAATCATGAACACTGACCTTAACTAAGGCAAGTGAGGCCTGCAGGTCTTTGGATGTTGTTGTGGGGTCTTTTCTGACCTTTTGGATGAGTTGTTGCAGCGTTCCTGGTATAATTTTGGTCGGCCAGCCACTCTTGGGAAGGTTCACCACTGTACCATGTTTTCGCCATTTGTGGTTAATGGCTCTCACTGTGATTCGCTAGAGTCCCAAAGCTTTAGAAATGGCTTTATAACCTTTTAAAGTCTGATAACTCTCAATTACTTTGTTTCTCATTTGTTTCAGAATTTCTTTAAATCGCGGCTTGATGTCTAGCTTTTGAGGAACTTTTGGTCTTCTTCACTTTGTCGAGGCAGGTCCTATTTAAGTAATTTTTTAATTGAGAACAGGTGTGGCAGTAATCAGCCCTGGGTGTGGCTAGGGTATTTGGAGTTAGCTTCCCAAAGATGTGATAAACTTAATTTATGTTTTGGAGGGGTTCTGTAGGTTTCGATTTCTTTTTTTCCTTAATAATAAAGACCTTCATCTATAAACTGCATTTTGTGTTTACTTGTGATATCTTCGTCTATTATGTAACTTTGGTGATCTGGTTAAAGTGAATCGGTCATCAAGATTTTGCTAAGTAACCTACAGACAGTGTCAGGTTGGCACCATTATTCTGATTAAAATGATACCTGGGTTGATAAAACCTGTCTTGTGGTTATTTGGTTGTTTAATCTGTATTTGCAATTTTCAGTTAATGAGATCCTTGTTCTTCGGGGCGCCCTGTGGGGGGTCTTCATGTGGTGCTCTGCTTAGATATTCATCCTTATGGCTTGTGACAGGTCACTGATCCTTCACTGACCTGCCCCCTATTTTACATAATGCATATAATATTGTGGGCTTAGAAAAAAATTACATCCAGCAAAATGGTGGCTGCTGTGCAGTAGCATCTATCTCTCACTGATGGATGCTACTGCGCAAGCATAGGTGCTATTTAGCTGCAGCCAATTTTTTTTTCCTCCAGCAAACTGGCAGCGGCGCATGCACAGTAGTCGACGCCATTTTGTTGGATGTAAAAAAAAAATTCTGAGCCCACAATATTATATGCATTATGTGACCTGTCATAAGCCGTAAGGATGAGTATCTAAGCAGAGCGCCACATGAAGACCCCCCCACAGCCCGGCTCCAGATCGTGAGAATCTCATTAACTGAAAACTGCAAATACAGATTAAATAACAACCACAAGACGGATTTCATCAACCCAGGTATCATTGTAATCAGTATAACAGCGCCGACCTGACACTGTCTGTAGTTTACTGAGCTCAGTCCTGCTGACAGTGTGACAAACATGCTAAAGAATAGCAAATCAGGAAGGGTTCACACCACTGTAAATATTAGATGTGGCTAGTGATTTGGCTTGTTGATGTATGCCTTACATTTTTCTTATCTTCTCTGATCTAACAATACTAAATGTGTTCAATCTTAAATGGGTTGTCCCACAAATAAAGTACATATTAATCCGTAGATGTTGCAATAAAAATATGTTCCACACTTGGATGTGTTACAATGAAATGTTCCTGTGCTGAGATAATCTTATAAATGTGCCCCTGCTGTGTACTGTGTAATAGTGGTGTCTGATCATACAAGGACATTGAGCATACCACAGCTCCTGGGCAGGGGGGAAGCCAAATAGAGTATACAGACAGTATAGCATCAGATCGCAAATGATTCTTTCTGAGATAAAATATATCGCTACCTGTTGTTAAACGAGCAGCAAATGCTCTGCCTCACAGAAACTGCTGCGATCCCGTGCTGTCCTGTCTGTATACTCTTTTACTTCCTCCCCTGCCCAGGAGATGCGGTAAGATCAGACCATGTCCCTGTACGGTCAGACATAGACATCACACAGTACACAGCAGGGACACATTTATAAGATTATCTCAGCACAGGAAAAAAAAATAACACCTCCAATTGTGGAGCTTTTTATTCCAAGACCTAATGATTAAAATGTATTTTTTTTCATGGGAAAACTCCTCTTAGCTGGCCATACCCATGATAAAGCTATCGGACGCTCATTTCTTCAGCTGACGGACATCTTCCCTGACTCCCCCATACACTTGAGCACTTGATTCGACTGAACGTTCATGTTTTTCATGCTTACTGCTTGCAATTTCCATATCTGCATGTACTAATAATGGATTGTTTATTTCTTGTGCAGGATTTTCCAAATTACTTGAAGCTGAGTGACTTTAATCGTTTGTTACATGAGTCCCAGAAAGAAGTTCTACGATTACAGAAGCAAATCGCTATGAAACACTTGAAAGAATCTCTTAATTTGTCAAGATCTGAGGCTCATAGTTCTCCAAAGCTTGCCCAAGCGATGTGTGTAAGACTGGTTCCTCCAGAGCAACCCACAAGGGATCTGGACAATTCTTTAATGGCATCATCGATCGACTCTGTTCAGGTGAGAGAAATTTGCAGTCAAAAACGTGTCTAGGGTTACAGACTATTCAGGTTTAGGCCGGGGTCACATTTGCGTGTGTAATGCGAGAAACTTGCACGAGTCTCTCGTATCAACACCCGACACTGCCGCCGGCACTCGGACCGGAGCGTCCGTACATGAATTTCTACGCAGCCGCACACTCCGGTCCCGAGTGCCGGCGGCAGTGTCAGGTGTTGATGCGAGAGACTCGTGCGAGTTTCTCGCATTACACATGCAAGTGTGACACAGACCATAAAGGGAACCTGTCAGCACAGAATGACTGGTCAAACCAAGTACTGGCGCTCGGCGCTCCATGGCGGGGCCAGTCGTTTTTATACACCTCCCCACCTGCTTGTTTTCCATCTATCTCTGCCCTTCTCTGGCTCTATGAAGACAGAGCTGTCAATCAAAGAAGAGGGGAGGAGGGGTGGAGATTGAGGGAAAACAAGCAGGTGCAAAGGTGTATTTAAATGATTTTTTTACCCACCATGATGCACTGAGCGGTGGGATGTCACATCATACATGTCACTCACATTACATTTAGATACATATGATATACAATTCACTAAAACATATACATGTCGCATACATGTCATTCACTAGATACATGTCACATATACGTCACTCACACATTAGATACATGTCACATACATATCATTCATTAAATACATGTCACATATACGTCATTTACATTAGATACATGTCACAGACCTGTTATTCATTAAATACATGTCACTCACCCATTAGATACTTGTCGCATACATGTTATTCATTAGATACATGTAGCACATGCATCCCTCACTCCATAGATAAATGCCACAACCACAACATCCTTTAAATACATTTCGCACACATAACTCCCATTAGATATGTCGCACATACATCACTCAAACGTAAATCCATGTCGCATACCCTTCACACATTAGATCTATGTTGCACACATGTTACCACACATTAGAGAACTGTCACATAGATTTCATTCACACTCTTTTCTAGGTGTCATCGATGCTTCCTAAATGCATTTTTACTCTTTAAAATCATCTCGTGTACACCTACGCATAAGCGAGAATCCTGATCAGAAGATGAGGGGAGCCGTGGACCTGGAACTGAGCGTTTTGCTTAATGGAAAGCTGTGTCAAAAAACCCTCAGGTATCAGGTTTTGCTGCGTTTTTGGTGCTAAAACCTGATGAAATGGAATTAGATTTTTTTTTTATGCACTAAACTTTATCAGCATGCACAAAGACAGGTGTACCCTGACAAAAACGCAACAAAGCCTGCTTTTTGTAAGCAGCTTTAAACGCAGTTAAAAATTGGCATAAAAATTAGCGGCAAAAACGCAATGTGTGAATATAGCCTAATAGGTTTTACGAACTAGCAGATATACTGCATAGTGAGCAGGTCTACAGCCCTGAATGTCAGGGTTCCTGTGAGGTTTTTTTAGCATCAGTACTATAGATCCAGAGCTGTGCTGGATGGTCCCTCACTCTCTCTAGTAGGGCTTCCACTAAATCTGTTGGGGCCCAGCATACAGTGAATGGGGCGATCGGCAGCGCCTACTGGAGCAACAGCAGAGCTGAGAAGAGGTTTTCTGCACATAGATTTACGCTCAGCCCCTACAGTACAACAATCTGCATTACGCGCTGCAATGCCAAAGCCACGCAAACAATATTTGCCATCTACCCCAGACCAATAGAGGATGCGGTGGTTGTACAGAGAGGGATGGAGATACTGAAATAGCAGAAGAAATGGGGTAGAAGGATAGTTTACCAGCTTGCACATACCAGCAAGTGGGGGTGAAAGTATACCAGAAGAAACAAGTGTGCGGTGAGAGTTTCCTGGATGATATAGGCGGATGCTTGATACGGAGGAGACTGTTACACTCGTAGCAGAGGAGTGGTCTCCGTATTGGAGGTAAGTATGCGTTTTTTAGCTTATTGAGCACATTTTGGACATTCATCAAGCGAATGCTCAGTATTGACAACCCCTTTTAAATGTGTTGAGCTTGTGTCACTAATGGCATATTGCTTATCTACAGGATTGGTGCAAATGTCTGATTGCTGGCAGTCTGTCCCAGTGACCTTTTTCACCTATCCACGGACGTGTTTACAATAAAGTCTTCTCTACTTCTGAATGCCACGTCTATGTATTACTACATTTGAGTCATTACAAATTACGTACTCCCCTTAGGCTTAAAATATTCCACAAAACAATAAGAGGAATACTTTTACCATTCTGTAAGAAGTGTAGTGTGCAACCTCTGGCCATTAGTTACTGTCAGCTATCTCAGTGAACTGTCCCCCAACAGCAGATATTGGGCAGAGGGGGGAGAGAAATAAGGATTGAAATCCATCACAACCGTACCTTTTGTTATCAAGGGCCAAGCACGTACATAAAGTTTCCAGCATCAGCTTACTGTTCCCTCTGCCATTGAGAACACATACATGCTCTTCTGAGCCGAGTATTGGGGGTTTGGGAGAAGTAGCTGTTTCATTTATGGCTACTTAAAGGGAACCTGTCAGCAGGATTGTGCACAGTAACCTACAGACAGTGTCAGGTCGGCGCCGTTATACTGATCAAAATAATACCTGGGTTGATGAATTCCTTCTTGTGGTTGTTCTTTAATCATTATTTTCAGTTTTGTGTTAATGAAATTCTCGTGCCCGAAAGCGGGGTTGGTGTATGTGGTGCTCTGATTAGATATTCATAATGCAGACTGCTGACAGGTCACTGATCCCTCACTGACCTGCTCCCTAGTTTGCATAATGAATATCTATAAATACTTAAAAAAATACATGTCTGCAGGCAGGTGCCGGCCGTGGCACCTGCTCTGCAGCAAAATCGCATATTTTGTGTGTCAATAATACATTTATTTTTCAGGTTATTCAGCTAGAGGAAAATAAAAAAAATTGATTATGGTGTCCGCCGCTCCTGTGCAGTAGCTGCTATCGGATCACTGCAGCAGACACCCATAGCAGCTACTGTGCAGGTGCGGCGGATGCCATTTTAAATTTTTTTTTTCTCTAGCTGAATAACCTGAAAAATATGTATTATTGGCACACAAAATATGCGATTTTGCTGCAGAGCAGGTGCCACAGCTGGCGGCTGCCTGCAGATGCTTTTTAAGTATATGCAGATATTCATTGTGTAAACTAGGGGGCAGATCAGTGACCTGTCAGCAGTCTGCATTATGATCAGCTAAGCAGAGCACCACATACACAAAACTGAAAATAAAGATTAAAGAACAACCATAAGACCGATTACATCAACCAAGGTGTCATTGTAATCAGTATAACAGCGCCGACCTGACACTGTCTGTAGGTTACTGTGCACAATCCCGCTGACAGGTTCCCTTTAATGTGTAAGGGCTCCTTTATTTACACGCTGGATTGAAGCGGAAGTGAGGGAGGGCGTCCTTACACCCCCCTTCCCCATGTTCGTATGATGTGAGCAGATCTAGCATTACATAGGTGGTCATAGCCAGTTTGTATTTTGTATGTCTCTGAGGATCTACTTAGATAAAAACTTTGGAAGGATTTCTGAACTAATTATGAACAGATAAAGGTTAAACTTTGAGATTTGCTTGAGGATTAAATCCTGGATTTATAAGAAAAGAAGAAAGTATTCGTCAAGTCTACTGAGATTTGCTCTGTTTATAGTCTTTACAAGTGAGTGCAATAATGGTTTTAATAAATTCACAATGCTCGGTTAATGCACTCCGGGGGCTTATTTGTGTTAGATTTTATCTGATGGTAACAGTGCGTTTCATAAGTAAGGAAGGTAGGATCATTGCATGGGAAAAATAGGCTGTCATAGCATTTTGTTTTATTTTATTTCCTAGGATAGACACACAAATACTATTCTAGGTTATTTTTTTTAGCAGACTTCTGACTAGTACACCTTTTATAAGGCCAGCCCCAAAAAAATGATTTACCGGTGATTGTCCGTTTCAATCACTCTGTATTGCTGTATTTTAGTAATTTGAGACATTATGCCATAAGGTAGGTTGAAGTTTGAGGTTTTATGCCAAAATACAGAGCAGGTGATACATTTCCTACTCCCTAATGGATTTAGGTGTAAATCAAATGGGTTTTCCCACGAACAAAGTACCGTATTTTTCGGACTATAAGACGCACCAGACCATAAGACACACCTAGGTTTTAGAGGAGGAAATTACAAAAAAAAAATTGAAGCAAAAATGTGGTCAATTCTGTACTAATATTCCCTATCCTGGTATATATCTCCCCAGTCCAAGTATACATGGCCCCATCATCCCTATCCTGGTAGGCATGGCCCCCTCATCCCCATTCTGGTATGCATGGTCTCCTCATCCCCATCCTGGTATGATGCATGGTCCCCTCATCCCCTTCCTGGTATGATGCATGGTCCCCTCATCCCCATCCTGGTACCATACATGGTCTCCTCATCCCCATCCTGGTATCATGCATGGTCCCCTCCTCCCCATCCTGGTATCATGCATGGTCCCCTCCTCCCCATCCTGGTATTATGCATGGTCCCCTAATCCCAATCCTGGTATCATGCATGGTCTCCTCATCCCTATCCTGGTATCATGCATGTTCCCCTCATTCTGGTATCATGCATGGTCTCCTCATCCCCATCCTGGTATCATGCATGGTCCCCTCATCCCCATCCTGGTATCATGCATGGTCCCCTCCTCCCCATCCTGGTATCATGCATGGTCCCCTAATCCCAAACCTGGTATCATGCATGGTCCCCTCATCCCCATCCTGTTATCATGCATGGTCCCCTCATTCTGGTATCATGCATGGTCTCCTCATCCCCATCCTGGTATCATGCATGGTCTCCTCATCCCCATCCTGGTATCATGCATGGTCCCCTAATCCCCATTCTGGTATCATGCATGGTCGCCTTATCCCCATCCTGGTATCATGCATGGTCCCCTCCACCCCATTCTGGTATCATGCATGGTCTCCTCATCCCCATCCTGGTATCATGCATGGTCCCCTCATCCCCATTCTGGTATCATGCATGGTCTCCTCATCCCCATCCTGGTATCATGCATGGTTGCCTCATCCCCATCCTGGTATCATGCATGGTCCGACTAATCCCAATCCTGGTATCATGCACGGTCTCCTCATCCCCATCCTGTTATCATCCATGGTCCCATCATTCTGGTATCATGCATGGTCTCCTCGTCCCCATCCTGGTATCATGCATGGTCCCCTCATCCTGGTATGATGCATGATCCCCTCATCCCCATCCTGGTATGATGCATGGTCCCCTCATCCCCATCCTGGTATCATGCATGGTCTCCTCATCCCCATCCTGGTATGATGCCTGGTCCCCTCATCCCCATCCTGGTATCATGCATGGTCTCCTCATCCCCATCCTGGTATGATGCATGGTCCCCTCGTCCCCATCCTGGTATCATGCATGGTCTCCTCATCCCCATCCTGGTATGATGCATGGTCCCCATCCTGGTATGATGCATGGTCCCCATCCTGGTATGATGCATGGTCCCCTCGTCCCCATCCTGGTATCATGCATGGTCTCCTCATCCCCATCCTGGTATGACTTCCAATTTTAGTATATGTGCTGCTGAAGCGAGTGCAATCATCTACAGACTCTCTGTGAAATATATAGGGCGTCGCATGTCCATTCAATGGTTGGAAGATAAAGGAGGTTATTGGCGATTTGGGCGAGGCCAAGGCAAGCTTTTTCTTACAGGAGTGCCAAATATCCCTGGTGTGTTGTATTGGACCTACTAGGAGGGTCGATAGCTGAATGGCTTGGGCTGACCACAACAGAGAATTCGGGTGCACTGGAGCTAGCCATAACTTTTCTATATCCGTCCGTTTATTGTAAGCCCACAATGAGACCCATGAAGGAATGCTTTGTGACATCAGGAACTGACAAGCCTCCATGCAGCTTATTAGTCGTGAGGATCTGTTTGGAAATTCTATGGCGTTTATCATTCCAAATAAACCTCATTATCCCTACTGGTAAAGATTTGAGTTCCCCCATTGAGAACCCCACTGGCAGGGTGTCAAAATAATATAATAATTTAAGGAGGAGAGCCATTTTGACTCCTGCAATATGGCCCATTAAACAGACTGAAAGTGATTTCCATTTGATTAATACTTTTTTAAGCCTTTAAAAAAGAGTGAGGACGTTGCTGGAATACAGGGTCACATAAGAAGAGGATGTGTACACTCAGTATTTAGTCAGATATCCCTGTGTAAAGTTGCTCAGTTACACTAGCTTATGAGGGCATCGTGGCTTTAACTCAAAATACATATTGGCCGCTAAAATGTAGGTGCACTGGCGCTTTCCCTATTCTGGGGGCACGTTACTGGTTATTATGGGCTTCAGAAGTAAACTTGTATCCTCACCTGAAATATAGGGATCTTCACTACCATGAATTCTCTATAAAACTGTAGTGAGAACATTATCAGAATTACAGAAGAAAAAAAAAGGGCAAAATATTGACCCCCCCTCCTCATTTTGGTCCTTTTTGCTGTCATGTTATATTGCTCCATGCCTCAAGCTCTTAGGATCTAACGCTTGACAATCCATAGGAGTAAACAATTTTTTTTTTACTTCTGGTCTCTTAATGAAACGTTCTATTGTTTCTGGATTCCTAAATGAAACTCTAGAATCGCTTTCCTTCTCTGAAGTGTAGCTGGACGTTTTCTGGCACAGGGAGGGTTGAATCCTATAAAAGGGGAAAAAATAATGAAAAAAAAGTCAGTCTGTTATTTTCTGGCACCTTTTCTTTGCTGTTTTCATCTTCCAGTGGTCTTTTGTGCTAGTGTGTATTTCCGATCTCCTGCTTCTGGCCGGTGACGTGCAAAGCCTTCCCTAGGAGAAGCCCGCTCTGCTCTGGAGATGCTGTGTCGTGCAGAAGAGGATTTTGCGTGCTGTCAGTCATGACACCTGCTAAGGACAGCCTTTAGGGATTTAAGCTTGTTCCACTATGTATTAAAGCACAGCAGACGTTGTCAGGAGATCAATGGAAATATAAGGCTATGGAGGACCGTCTCGTGTAGCAGGCTTGGCTCTGTGTTAGTGCAGGAGTGCAGCCACAGCCTGATTCTATGCCCTCTCTGTGCAGGGGGCTCGCCGTCCTCTCTCGTGTGCCCCTCTCCCCTGCGTGTACTGTGGTCTCATCCACCTAATCCCTTTGGTTGCTGTGGTAGCAGTGAGGATTGGGCGGCTGTAGCAGGTAGGGCATAACTCTACTTCTTGGTGGATTGCCGGCATCAAGCAGGACGTACCAGACTTCCAGGTAGGAGCACTTTAGCCTTTTGTACCCTCTTTCTAGAGAGCAGAGGTATAGATGAAATTAGCAACATAACATTAAGCCATAAATAAATGTCTCTCCACCTTCCAACCGGAATTTTTGAGGCCTCAGATTGAGACTGCAACAACAATTTGTACTGTTGAAGGTGACAATCATCAAGATTACAAACAAATGGTAACAGAGCTAGGAACACATTGGTCCTCTGCCACCTGTTAGGGAGCAGCCTTTACCGCTGGGTGACGGACAGCAGTGTTGCTCTACATCATTATTACTCTGTAAAGTTACAGTGGTGATCAGATAGGGAATAATGGTTATCTTGCATCGTAATTACAAGTAGAATGATAAGTGCTGTCCTGCTTTTTATAACCTTCAGGATCTCTGGATGTGCAGACAAATCCGGGCCTAGTCAAGCCGTGGCCTTACAGTCCTATATATATACAGATCACAAATCATAAAATACTTTTCATAGTCGCTTATGACCCGTTTAGCATCAGTTACCGTATGTCATCAATGTCAAGGACACTGTGTTTTTCCAAATCTAATATAACTGTAAAAAGTTCATGTGCAATAGTGTAGAAAGGCCTGCAGCTTAGTGCATTACACTGCGAGATGCATGTTTACCAGTACTACAATCTGATGGTGATTTCCATCATCCTTTTATCAAAAATTAATATTCTTAGATTTAAAGAGGTTGTTTCAAGAAATCAGCTTCTGTCCATATGCCCAATAATTGTGTATGGATATTATGTGGGGGCGTCCTCAACTCGGTGCGTCCCTTCTATGAGACAGAATGGAGTGACGCTCTGTAATAACGGCTCGATTTCTGGCAAATTTGAGACTTCCTTGTATTTTATGGACAGTTGTTCATTGGAAAAGCAATTATGTAAAACTACATTCATGCCTGGACGGTTATGATTTGTCCCGGCAATATTAGCTGTTTACCAGGGGCTGCAATCTGGAAAAGGTATTCTCTTTAGTGACACATTCTGTAAGTGGTGACATGGATAAAATTGCCAGAAAGGTTTTTCTGTTGCATATTTTAAGTAGAGGAAGAGGATACAAGAGATACACTTTAAAAGAGCTCCAGCACAAAAACTATGAAGTTGATGAAGATATATAAATCTGACCTGTCTGTTTCTCCTCTACTCCATCTAACATTTCTCACTATGTGCCAGCAGCATTTCTATGGTGTTGTGGGGTGCACTTAAGGATTGTTTATCCAGTCTGGTGAGCCCCTGTCATCTACCATTGTTAATGCCTATTAAATCTTGGAAATCTTCAGAAATTCTGACTATATCAAGAAAAGTTATCTTTCCTTTTGCAATAATATTGTAAAAGGAATGAAGGTTCTCTCTTTAACCTGTGCTGCCCGGGTTGAAGAGAACCTTCCAGCTGATTCATGCTGCCCACAAGTGCATAAATCATACACTGGCTGCATTATTGTCGCTGTTTATGGTTCACTATTAAACATTTGTAGCATTTCAGAGCATTGATGCTTTAAAAAGCCGGCTGGTGATTGAGTTCCAGATGATTAGTCAAAGACACAGGTACACGGAGGCTTCTCCTCAACCTGCTCCATGGAACTCCCAGGTCTCTCACTACGTGTGTATAGGGAAAGAACTGTCATTTCTGCGGAGCGGTGAGAAGCTGCAATGGAGCTACGTCAAGCCAGTCCTCTGAGATGTCCTGGTCCTTTTTACTGTATGTTTTCTTTGAAACATCGCAAGAAAAATATGCACGGCTGCAGTAAATCAGCCGGTGTCTGATTCATGCCTCCTGTAGTCCGGATAGCATGCATCGGCTGACAGGTTCCATGTAAAATAATAAAATTAGATGATACGCGCCCTCACCGGCTCCAGCATCTGCTCTACGCGCCCTCACCGGCTCCAGCATCTACTCTACGCGCCCTCACCGGCTCCAGCATCTGCTCTTCGGCACTTCTCCGCTCTGTTTATTGGCTGTAGCATTGAACTCACAACTACCGCACATATCACCAACGCATACCACCTCAGCGTATTGCACCACCTACGTCGGCACAGCTGCTGAGCTCTGTGATTGGCTGCAGTTATGATGTGCTCTGTAGTCATGACATCACTGCTGCAGCCAGAAAGCAGCAACCGGAGCCGCAGTGAAGAGCCACCACTGAACCCAAGGAAGGGGGGAATACCTTAAGATTTTATTATTTGAACCCAGCCCTGGTTCTTAGAGGCCATAAACCTATGTTTGTGAAATCCCTTTTAAAGTGGAGCATCTTGAAAATGTGTGCATGCAGCATCCTCTCGTTAGTTATGTGAACATGCTAACTCCATCTTTTGCTAGGTTGCATGTTTATAGGAGCGTCAACAGAAACAGAACTTGGCCTAACATTGTCATGCGCTGCCAGCTTTCCTGTTATCATAGACACAAGCCACATTTAGACACCTGTAAATTGTGTATCTAGTATTCATTAACAGAGGACCTGACCTGTCACCAGGTCAGAGATGGCCATCGTTCTATATATTATTTTTTTTTTTCGCCAAATCCGCCATACGGTCCTAGAGATATGGGCCTTTTTATATGGATTCCTAATATGATGATTTTTATGATCTTTATCAAGAGGGCCTTGGTTACAAGATTTTATGGGGCCCTGTCTGTAGGCTGCTCTGCATACTTATCCTGTGAGCCACACCTGCTTGGTCAAGACTATACAAAAACAGAATATTAGGACACTAAATAAAAAGGACAATACTTGGAAATATCTATTAAAGGACATAAAAAAGGCATGTAGTTGCTAACAGAGGCAACTACCTGCCTGTTGTACCCAATGCTGGTCATTGACTGCTCCTGTCAGAGATTCTGCTACTCCCTGTTGATGGAGCAGCAGGTTATCTTCCGCTTGCCCAGGTGGGACTACTGGTGTCATGCTGATTGACAGCTAGCTTCACCCAATTAGGCAGCGGTGTGCCTGCTGTCAATCAGCATGATGCCAGTAGCCGCGCCCTGTCAACAGGAAGAGAACCTGCTGCTCTGTTGACAGGTAGTAGCTGAATCTCTGGCAGGAGTGATTAATGACTGGCGCTGGGTACAACAGACAAGCAGTTGCCTCTGTTAACAACTACATGCCTTTTTGTTTGAAGTCCCAGATATCCCCTATAACTTGTATGGGAATTTAGAAAAGCAGAATAATAGTGGTCGTCAATTTTCAGAATTTTCAAGTAGAAATTAATAGAGACATGCAGTCAGATGGGACAAAAAAATCCCGGATGAGACCAACCCTTTCATATCGATGAGTTGAAAACGCAAAAAAAAAAAAGCTGACCTTATTAGACAATTTGTGAACACATGAACCTGGTTGTAATCAGAACAGTATATACTCTCAGAAATAATAGG
>VIAB01010110.1:56609-69714 GCA_009801035.1 Oophaga pumilio | reverse complement strand
CCGGGTTGGCTAACAGGCAGATGGTAGATGAGCGCCCCCAAGTGCCAAAAATATGGTATATAAAAAAGGTCTAAATTAGAAGATTACACATTTCCTTTGTATTTTAGACAAAAAAAACATATTTTCATCTTTTACATTTTAAAGATTGCAAAAAAGGAAAATGGGCCAATGCAAAAGTTTGGACACCAGTGGAGATTTGTGTACTTAGATAACTGACCAAGATTTCAGACCTTAATTAGCCGGTTAAGATTATGGCATGTTCACTATCATCGTTAGGAAAAGCCAAGTGATGCAAATTTCCCAGCTTTATAAAATCCCACCCTCCTCTAACCTTGTGCCAAAAAACAGCAGCTGCCAAGCACTCTAAAAATGAAAATGGAGAAGGCTCACTAAGCAGGAGAAGGCTATAAGAAGATAACAAAACATTTTCAATTTGCCCTTTACTCAGTTCGAAAGGTAGTTAAGAAATGGCAGTTCAAGATAAGGTCTGGAAGACCAAGAAAAATTTCAGTCACAGCTACATGTAGGATTGCTGGAGAGGCAAATCAGAACACCCCACGTGAATGCAAAAGACCTTCAGAAAGATTTAGCATACTCTGGAGTTGTGATACACTGTTTTACTGTTCAGAGACACCTGCACAAATATGGCCTCCATGGAAGAGTCATCAGATGAAAACCTCTCCTGCATCCTCACCATAAAATTCAGCGTCAGAAGTATGCAAAAGAACATCTAAACAAGCCTGATGCATTTTGGAAACAAGTACTGTGGATCGATGTTGCAAAATAGAACTCTTTGGCCGCAAAGATCAAAGGTATGTGTGGAGAAAAAAGGGCAGAGAACTTCAGGAAAAGAACATCTCACTAGCCAATAAGCATGAGAGTGGATCAGCCATGCTTTGTGGTTGTGCTGCAGCCAATGGCACAGGAAACATTTCACGAGTAGAGTGAAGAATGACTTCAATTAAATTTCAATAAATTCTTGATGCAAACGTAACACCATCTGTAAAAAAAAGCTGAAGGTGAATAGTGGATGGTTTCTACAAATGGAGAATGATCCTAAACACACATCAAAATACTCAATAAACAACATCAAAAGGCACAAGCTGAAGGTTTACAATGGCCCTCACAGTCCCCTGATCTGAACATCATTGAAAATCTGTGTCTAGACCTTAAAATAGCAGAGGATACAAGGCGCCCCAGGAATCTCACAGAACTGGAAGAATTGTCCAAGGAAGATCGGATGAAAATCCCTCTAACAAGAATTGAAAGACTCTTGTTTGGCTACAAAATGCGTTTTCAAGCTGTGATACTTGCAAAAGACGTGCCACTAGGTACTAACCATGCAGGGTGTCCAAACTTTTACTTCAGCCCATTTTCCTTTTTTTGTAATTTTTAAAATGTAAAAGATTAAAAAATAATATATATATATATATATATATATATATAGCTTAAAACACAAATGAAATGAGTCATCTGTAACTTTAGGCCTTTTAGAGATCATTTCATCTTGCTTGCTGTTCAGAATAACGTTAATTTTGACCAGGGGTTCACAAACTTTTACATGCCACTGTATACTGTTTTGGTTCTATGGGAGCATAATACTTTAGTGAGGCACTTTGGGGGCACAGTACTTTGTTGGGGCACTGTGGGGAATTATACTATAGGGGCATCATACTGTGTCGGGGCAATGTGAGGTCATTATATTGTGTTGGGGCACTGTGGGGGCATCATACTTTAGGGCACTGTGGGTAATCACACTGTTGGGATACAGTGGGCATCATATTGTGTTGGTGGCACTGTGGATTCATGATACTTTGCTGTGGGCTCTGTCGGGACATCATACTGTGTTGGGGTACTATGGGGCATCATAATATGTTGGGGGCACTGTGGGAGCATCATACTTCGCTGGTGGAACTATGGAGGTGTCATACATTGGGAGCACTATGTGGGCGTTATACTTTATCGGGGGCATCATACTTTCCTGGGACTCAATGGGGGCATCATACTGTGTTGTGGTACCATGTGAGCATCACACTCTGTTGGAATACTATAGGGGCATGATACCGTGTAGAGGGCATTGTGGCAGCATCATAGTGTGCGAAAAGTCTTGGAACTGGGAGTCATATTGGGTAGAGGCCATAAAATGGGGAATTAATATGTGGGAACACTACGAGACTCCTCTAAGGGCAATATTTATTTGCACTTGCCTGAAAAGTATTGGCTTAGGTTAGTAATCCGCTTTCCTATCCTTCAGAGTTGGGCGCATGGGTTTATCTAACAGATGACGGTAAACCTCAAACATGAGAAATGGATTTGATTGATTTTTGGCAGGGTGACAGTACAGTGCCACAGAATATGCGGTGCCATGTAAAGTGATCAGTAGTCAGTCTTACGGAGGATATGAAGGGTAACCGGTGGCTTTCTCCTTGCCGGTTGGAGGCCTCTTATTTGTTCTTTTCTTGCTTGTCTTTGTGGACGAGTTTTACCAGTTAGAGGAGATAATACGCTGAATTAAGTGAGAATTTATTTCCATGCAGATCCTTATGATCCTTAATGAATGTTTACTTAGCTTCACTTAGCTCATTTCTCACCAGACAGAGGCGCGAATGACAGGAAACAAAAAGTGTGGCTTTTACACGAACGGCGTGACATGTTCCTGAGCAGTGAGACAAGATAAATGTACAGTGAGATGTGAATTCTGAGGGAATAAACGAGACAGGAGGTGACCTCTACCGCCGAGTCCTGGTCCGCTATCATTTACAGGCCGGCGAAGGAGAAATAAGAGGCTTTCTTCAGAGAGAAAAGTGTCACCTTCCTGCCTGCACATGTTCCATTTACTGTGACAGAAAATTGTAATGTAGGGTTGTGTGTCCGGTGTGAAAGTATTAGAAACACGACCCGAGAAAGATCGCGGCTGCGTCCTCCATGGCAAATGCAACAAGTTCTACTTACAGCCGAAGAGAGGAAATCGGTCTGGACTTTTCCCCGTAGAAAAATGTCTGCTCGCTTGATCTCCTTACCCAACATGTAAGGGAGCTCTGGAAATCACGCAATGGGTAGACAGTTACTGATCTGCAAATTGTGATTCCCTTCCATGGAGATTCAGCAAAATGGTGGTCACTGGTGACCATTTTTCTGAACCATAATGGACCATCAAAAGGTTAAAAAAATGAAGATCGTTATACTCACCTCATCACTCACCTCTGTGATCCTCACTACCCGTCTAGTCCTCAGCGCTTCTTCTGTTCCCCCACTGGATGGACCTCTTACACTGCGCTGGTCTTTCACCTGCCATGGAGCCCAGGAAGTTCACACATGCCATATGAGCCAAAAGCATGTCAGTGTACGGGACTCGAAGAGTCGAGTGCAAGTGCCCGGGGATCAGAAGAGTCATGGAGGACCAGACTGGTGCCGCTGAGTAGTTGCAGGACTGGAGAGGTGAGTGAAAGAGGAGTATAAGGATTATTTTGTTACTTTTTACATTATCCTTGTGAAACGGGGTTCAGGGTTGTAGTAGTCGTGGCTAACGATGGCAGTTCTGGCACACCCTGACCCTCCATAACATTAACACATTGCAGTCCACTCACATGTGAGTTGAGGTCCACTTCACAAGGCCGGGCATCCTTCCCTTTCAGCAGCACACAATAATAGTCTGAGTCCAGATTCATTTTCAACAGAACACTTTTACTCAGCTCGTCCAGTTTAGTCACAGAAACAGCACAAGATTCTTCACAGAATATCATCATTCCGTTCCCTGCACTGTCCCTTTCTCCTCCATGAATATCCCCCTGGTCCGCCGGTGCCGCAGATTCCTGAGAAGACAAACTAACCCGCTTCAGGAGTTCCCTGTCCACTTCCCTCTCCAATGGTGAAGTTGAAGGATGGCTCTTACATTCCTTACCAGGCCGTAGGCCTCGGACGTTCAGGGTGGTTCCCACGAAATTAGCTGCTACCATTGTTATGCTGCATAGATATTCCTCCACTACGTGTGACTGTCAGCTCTGAAGCCCTGGATGGCTGGGCTCCTTGGCTTAAACGTTCCCAGACTCCGCTGCTCTGTCTCTGTTCCCGGTTCACACTCTACTCACTAACTCCAGGAAGCTCCCCTCAACTACTCTCTCTTAGCCCCTCCTAACTAGCCTAATCCTATTGGTCTAACTAATTCCTTATTCTATTGTATTCTATTCTATTGTGCTCCCCCTACTGTCTAAATCCTACACTTTCCCTATATCGCCTAAACACATAAACATAAGTACATTACAATACACATTTTAACAACATCATAACACATATCTCAGCTTTACAGGGACATCGGAACATGTGCAAGGCGAGCGAGGCATAAATTAGCCTTCGTATACCCCTTACACTAGTATTGAATTTCCCAGGAAAATCTGTGTGATCAGGTGAACTCTAATTTTCCCTGATCCTCCCAACTCTACTCCAGACCAACCTGCGGGTATCAAGACATCCAAGACAAAAGCAGGACTCATCGCTGAAGAGGATAGACCTCCATTCCGGCTTCTGGTCTCCACCTAAAGACCACATGTTCAATGCCATGAAGGGGTCTTTACAAGCTTTTTATTGAAAAATGCTTCATGGAAGAAAAGAAAGTGCATGTCACTTATTGGAAGCAGATCTTGATGGAATCTGTACCAAAGTGTCTAGTCAAAAGGCTTCAAAAATGCTTCAGGAAAAAAAAGCTATTCTAAAACCTTTTAAAACCTATTCAGGAATTGTTTCAAGAAAAGAAAACTCTCCACAAAAAGGAGCGTTTCCTGAAGTGGTTTGCACTGTTATTGCAGACATAGCCTTATTGTGTTTATGAGACAACTGTCTACAAGCCTTATTAGCCATCTCCTTAATTGACCTCTCCCGGATTTAGGACCCCTTTCCTGATCCAGAATGATTAGCGAATCTGAAAGCGTTGCTCTTGTTTTCCGAGAGTTTAGTCATCTGCCATTTACCCTTACCTGACTGGTCATTGCTTGCTCCGCTGATTTTTCCGGGAGCTGGACAAATGGCTGAAAGACATGGTGACTGCTAATCAATAGTTTTTGTCTCTTCTTAGACTACCTTTATAAGTTGGGATTGCAAATTACATTGTTCCCCTATGCCATACTTGCCAACAGTCTCGATTTTGCTGGGACAGTCACATGACACAGATTGCAAAAGTAGAGGGTTTAGTAAAATCATTGTCAAAAATGGGTATTGGGAGCGCAGGGCTTAAATATCCTGAATGTTGCGATGTAGCTGTTGGTAACTATGCCATACTTTATTTCTTTCCTATAGTTAGGCCTTATGCATACGATTGTATATGAATTCTAAATATGACGGTTGTATATTTTAATCGACCATGCATACCACTGCGCATTTTCGATTAAATGCAGCAATATACGGTAAATATTTAGATATTATAACACTGAATATTACAGTTTTCAGTAAATGTAAACTTGGTTTGAGAATAGCTGCCCATAAGGATTGTTGCGTCCTGTAATACAAGGTTGGACTGGCCCAACAGAAAGCCGGTAAATCCCCCGGTGGGCCACTGAGCCAACAAGTAAGTCTCATGGTTTAGCAGCATCCCCTGCAGATCATCTGATTGTCACCTTGGTCACTTCATCCAAATAAAGTAAATACCATATTTTTCAGATTATAAAATGCACTTTTTTCCCCCAAATTTGGGGGGAAAATGAGTGGCGTCTTATAATGAGTATATACCTTACCGGTACCGTTGCTGCAGATGGCAGGCTGGGATGAGGGGGTGCTCGGCACTGCTGCAGGAGTCCGGCGCTGCTGCAGTTGTTTGGTGCTGCTGCCTGGGGCTGCTGCAGGTGTCTCCGGTGCTGCGGGTGCCCCGCGGTGCTACGGGGATGTCCGGCGCTGCTGCCCAGTGCTGCTACGGGGGTCTCCGGCGCTGCGGGGGGCTCTGCTGACATTTTTTGAAAGGCCAGAGCCCCCGCATGATTTCCTGTGTGGTGAACTCCAGGAAAATGGCCGCTGGGGGCGGCGCATGCGTAGATGGAGATCTCGGCACCGAGATCTCGGGAGATGAGATCTCGGTGCCAAAATCTCATCTCCTGAGATCATAGTGCCGAGATCTCCATCTGCGCATGTGTGAGTAGGTTGCGGGAGGCAGTGACGAACAGGAGGCAGAGCAAGGGTTAACAGAATTGACTTAAACAGGGGAATACTCCACGCAGGGAGGTAAACAGTTAAGCGAGGACAAAAACAGTTCAGTTGCAAAAAGATGTGCAGAGTCAATGAAAAACAAGGGTAAAGGTAGTGGCAGTTCGGGTTGGATAAACTTAAGCAGGTGATGGAGCCAACAACAGCTGGCGCTGGGTTGTCCGATGAGGTCCTGAAAATAACGATGGTCCGTCTTCTGGCGGCAGTGGTCGGTCTCCGGTACCTTCCGCTGAGCCACTAGTCCACAAGTTGATGCGGCTGAGACAATTAAGTCCGGGTCCAACGCAGACTGGAAAGTAACAACTGGCAAATCTGGGTGCAAATGTCTGTCCCGTACCCGGTCTTTCTTTTGTGGCACGTGCGCTGTACTCACGGACATGGAGCGTACGGAACCTTGCTCTCTGGTAGTCACCGGGCACCTTGTACGTCCCTCTCTCTCTGGTCCTCACTATCGGCGGCGGGGGTAAGCGGATGCAGGCCTGCGCAGCACCGGTGCTCTGGGGACGGAGCACTCCTCTCAGCTTGCTGCATGCCCGGCTCCTCTCTCTGCAGCGGTCCCTTTCCAGATGACAGGAACTGACGCAACGTCGGTACTCAGTCGGGGGAAGTGGAGCGTGCCACTCGCCTGACTGCGCGCTGCCCCGGGTTGGTGCCAAACCGCACTTTTCCTTTATTTCTCCCCGCCCCCTTCAGTCAGGAGGAAGCTCCAACTTGCTCTTGCTTCCCCCAGGCAACAGGGGACTCAGCCTCAACAGTTCTGGACCCGGCATGCAGGTACCCGCGGTCCGGTCGTCCCCCTTACACATGCGCTGCCCCCGGCGGCCATTTTCCTGGAGTCCACAGGAAACCATGCGGGGGGCTCTGACCTTTCACAAAATGTCGGCAGAGCCCCTCGCAGTGACGGAGATCCCCGTAGCACCGCCCGGAACCCGCAGCAGTGCCAGGCAGCAGTGCAGGACATAGGGCAGCAGCACTGGACATGTGCAGCAGCGTCGGACACCCGCAGCGGCGCGCCGCACATCGGAACATCCCCTCATCCCAGCCTGCGGCATCACCCCACTCCTGCCTCCTCCAGCAGCGACCCTGGGACCCCGCTTGACCGCAGCCACCACCCCAGGTAAGCAATTTTTCTCCTCAAAATTTGGGGTGCGTATTATAATCCAGAGCGTCTTATAATCCGAAAAATACGGTAGCTTATTTACCAAAGCACCCAGTTTAATACATATACGTAGCAACCAAAATGATACATCTCTAGGTGGTGGATCGGAACATTAGGGCTCGCCTAATCTATCAATGAGCAACGCTTCCTGAAAGTTACCACATTTCCCAGCATATGACATCCTTCATTATCCTGCTGCTGTGTAAGCGTATCTCCTGTGCCTGGGTGCATTCTGAATCTGAGCTGTGTAAGCATATCTCCCAATATCTAATGGGTATATAAATTCCCCCATCCTCTGATTGGCCAGCAGCGTGTATTGCTGTGCATGAATCAGAAAGGGTCTCCGCGTTGCAATATACTTCAGCTGAATGTGCGTCTAAGTACGTACATCCAGTTGAAGTTTGCGCTAGTGACGGCTGTCACTTCACTCGCACGGGCCTGGTCATGTTCTCGACCTTTGAAACTGTGATCATTAAGCCACTGAGTATAGGGAAGTGCCCTGGCGTCCGACATTGCTGCAATATCATACATAACAAAGTTTCATTTAGAATTAAAATGCATCTAGTCATGTGCATGAGGCCTGAGGAAAAAGTGGAGACCCTTGTCCTGGTGAGGTGTAGGGCACCTAAAGCAGGGGTTTTACCAATAGCTGTTGGTATGACAAGACCTTACCCCTATGTGACCCAGATGTAGGTTCCTCCTTGGCCATCCACTTCTGGGAAGTGATTGTAGTGGAGCCTGTAACTCCGACTTCCTTCCATATTTCTCTTCCTTGTAGAATTTCTGCTGGGAAAGCTCCTGTCTGAAGCCAAAACCTTCTGTTCTCACTGATATATTGTACCTGTGGTACCAGCACAGAACACAAAGTAATGGCTCATGGAAGAAAGAAGAAAGCCCCTTTGTAGCATCTGTCTTCCTCTTCTACAACGGCGCTTCACAAACACTACAATTCCAGATGTGCACAGTTTATCTAAGCTCAGCAAATGCTCCCGTCTGGCTTCAAGAGCATCAATTCAACGTCTCTCAGGAAACCAGATTTCCCTTTCATCCCGTTTCAATTGGATTAGACATCTGCTTTTATTTCAAGATCTCTCAGAGACCCAGGTGGATTCTTCCCCCTCACTCTCCTCTCTTTCCTGCTCGGCCTTGGAAGCCGAAAGATCTCACACAGCGATGGCACAGGAACATTGTGCTGATTTGTGGCTGTTCGGGAGGGAAGATGAACAATGGGGGTGCTCTTCACTGAAGTGGTAATCATATTACATGGCGGAGTTAAGAGAACCTGATGAAGAATTAGTGTCGGTGATGATATTGGCAGAACCATTCTGTGATACTTCATATACAGAATGTGCAGTTCATCAGTCAGAGACCCCCATCCAGTAGGATGTTGGACGTCATCCAGTAGGATGTTGGACCTCTGTTGGCCATCAGAGCCGCAGCAATTCATTATCACGACATGGCTTCCATTAGATGATGAAATCGTTCTGCAGGAATATTGGCCTATGAGGACATGGTAGCTTCGCAGAGTAAATTGAAGTACAACGTGCCCTGAACAGGCTGTTTTGCCTGACAAATAAAGATCTAGGAACTATGAAGGACAGGGGAGCAAAAAAAAAGAGTTGGTGTCATATTCCTGGAACCAATCCTTGACTATACGACCCTTGTTGAATGGTGCATTGTCCTTCTGCGATATGGTAAACTGCTGCCATCAACAGAGAAATTTGGTGGTCCAGAATGCTTAGGTCAGCCATATATCCAAACATTTTGCGACAGATATTAAGAGGAGCCATCGTGGACCAACAAAACCTAGACCTCACCACTACGCCACCTCCATCAGTCTGTTGGTAAAGGTTCATCCATCCACAAGTATCAGAGGAGCCAGATTTCACCAAGAAAACAATACTCAACCATCATGTGCCAGCTGTAGTGCCGAGCCTTGTTCCTTTCTCCTAGTCTGCATCAGGTTACTCTGATAACCTGCAAGCATCTCTGAAGTCACCACCCAAGGATTTTTAAGACCGGCTCAGACACACATGTGCGCCTGAGTATTCCGGAAGCATGGTTCTCAGCTATAATTTTACTCAGCTCCAGTCAGGTGTCTGATCATCTCCCCAGCAAACTCCTGTCTATAATCCAGCAAACTGCAACACAATTTCAGTTGCATGTTGTCAGATTGTGCATACATCTACTTTTCCCTTGTGTACCCACACACCTGGCTCTGCGTCATCTGGTGCTTCCTGCTCCACTTGTTTGTATGGTGTCGTGCGTACTGCACTTTCCTGATCCTCACTGATCCATGTACTGTCTGGGAAGTACTGCTCTACTGCACTATCACCTGCGGTCTGTGCTGCTCATGTTGAGCTATGGCTTAGAATCCACCCCTTCTGGTGAGCCACCAACATAATACTAAGGAAATAGGTTCCAAAGATGTGGCTGCTTCAACATTGTGGAGGCACTGCCTCAAACTTCTGCTGTTACACCACCTGCTCCCCTGCATCTGCCACACTCACCCTGTTTTGTGGGACATTCTTCTTTGGGAACATCTCCATGCGTGCTTACTCCAGCTCACTTTGATAGTGATTATAAGGCCTGTCGGTGCATTGAACTATGTCTCCAATGATTTCTTTCTGACTGATGGAAAGGGGATTATTTTTTCCTTATGGTCCAGAAATGCCTTAGCTTTGGTTGCACCATTATGGGAAGGATATGATCCTCTGCTGCATTCTCTACCTTCTTTCCTTAGTGTTTGACTCTATATTTTGGCTTAGATGAGGGTCTATCTCCATGGGACATTGAGCCACCCAGTTCCTAATCTTGTCATCAGAATTGTCCTGGAATAATGATGCTCTCCTGGCAACTTTCTGTGCCACTCTACCTAGCTGGATCAAGGATGGACTTCCTGATAGAAATTTGCCATCTTACTTGACAATCTGATTTTTCTTACTATCTGTGTGGACTTAGATTTTAAAGAGAGGTCAAGGGAGAAAGCTCAAGATGCTCATGTTCTTCATTCTAGAGGTTCTTCAAATTCTCTTCCCAGAGTGGTCGTATAGGAACCCATGCAAATTGAATGAAGAAATTGTTGTTGGCTGAAAGAGCCCATTGCTTTAGTGAAGGACTTTTTCTAAATTGTGGTATGAATAATCATTCATGCATGGACTGTTCCAAACTCAAGGTCAAACAGGGAAAGTCCTAGGCAAAAAAAAGGGCTTGCCTTTGGGATATCACTATATCACTAAAGGCAAATTATTGTGTCCATGTCTATTTTCATCAGCTCTTTGTGTTTACAGGACAAGCCTTAATTTATTCGGGAAATGCAGAGAATTTGATTACTCATCCCTTGACCAGAAGGCTTAAAGAATTTCCTTTCACAATTCTGAAACTAATATTCATGACTCTGCGTTCCTAGCTGGTCGTATCCATTTTTTAGCTCAGAAATTGACTCTTCCAGTTGGGGTTCTAGACATTAAAGATCTTTTTTTATTTTTCAGTTTTGCCATTTTAAGATGAATCAGGGCTTTTGGGATTTCCATGGTTAGGGCTTCGTATTCCAGTTATTGATTGGTCATTCAAGTAGTTCACCCAGTGGGGATCATTTTGTTTTCTAAATTGCCTCAATACTCTACCTTGACCATCTCAGAAACTCTACTCTGCTTCCATCTCCTCCAACTTGTCTGCTCCTTATTAGGACTTCTCAGATTTCTTTTCCTAGCAGATGGCTGAGATGCTACGTCCATATCGGTCATTTCTCTTCTTCCAGGTATCTTCATGAGACTACAGTGACATTTGCTTATATTAAAGAGAATTTAGAAAGTTGATTCATCCATAAATTTGCATCTCCAGCTGGTGCATGTCTTCGTAAAGAAGAAAGACGAGCCACTGAGGCCATGCGTAGACTACCTGAGTATGAATAAACTACCCTTCAAAGAGCATTATCCATTGCCCCACAGTTCTGAACTATTTCATTGGATTAAGGGTGATACGTACTTCACCTAATTAGATCTACTTTGATCTGATAACCTAATCTGCATTAAAGAGGACGAGGAATGTAAGACGACGTTCAACACCAGTGACCACTTTCAACGCACTGGCTGTGTTCCAGAATTTCATCAACTAAATCCTTCTTGCCATCCTGTACCAGCATGTCCTAATCTATCTGGATGACATCCTAATCTTCTCTAGAGACCTGGACTCTCACCATCTTCATGTCTCCTCAGATCTGAAGAGACTGAAAAAAAATCCTCCATATGCCAAGCTGGAGAAATGTCTCTTTGAGGGTCATGAACTGTCATTTCTCAGTTTCCCAATCCCTTCATAAGATCTATGTATGGATCCAGAAATAATGTATCCTTTTTTTGGATTGGCCGGAACTTTTGGAATTAAAGCTCTCTAAAGATTCCTCAGTTTGGCAAACTATTACTAACAGTTCATTAAGAATTTCTAGTAAAGGTGCTAATTCTCAGAATTGGTTGGATTCTGCTGTTCAAATTTTCAAGAAACTTAAACATTGTTTTTCCACCGCTTCCAAGATCAACAGGCCATTTGTCCTTCAAGTGGATTACTTTGCCAATGGTGATTACCAATATACCTACTCTTTCTGTGTGTATCCGCACACTTGACTCTACTTCATCTGGTGCTTCCTGCTCTGCTCTTCTGTCTACCTCACTGTTCTGCTCCTAGCTAATCCAAGTGTAATCTAGCAAGACAAACTCCACTGCACCTTCACCTCTGGGCCGTGCTACTCAACCTGACCTATTGCTTAAAGAATCCACCTCACTAGGTGAGACCCTAACAAATTCCTTCACCTCCACCAGTCTGACAGGAGTGGGTCATCCATCTATCCATCTACAGGTGTCAGAGGAGCTGGGTGTGTCAAGAACACATTCTCCCATTACTCCACCTTCAGCAGTCTAAACCTTTGACACCTGGACCTCTCATCCGCATGGTGCCATAGAAATCTGGATGCAACTGACCAGGTAATGTTTTCATGTATTTCAATGTATTTTTAGTTCTTCTCATGCAATTGAGGGGGCCGTTATAGATTTCAGTGCTGATTCTCCTAGTGGGGTGCTCATACTTTTTTTTTATGGACTTCAGCTAGAGTCATAGTGACTTGATGGATGAATGCTCTGTAGGAAGATCGATCTTGTGCAAACCTAAATATGTCCATCAGGGTCTTCTCTGACAATATCAAGCCATCGCGTTGCTGGTCTTCCCCTTCACCTTTCTCCTTCTGACCATGATGTCCTTCTCCAGTGACTATTCTCTTCGTATGATGTGACCAAAGTAGGAAAGTCGTAGCTCGGTGATCCTTGCTTCGAGAAACATGTATGGTTTGATTTGTTCCAAGACTGATTTGTTTGCTCTTCTTGCCATCCATGGTTTCGATAATATCCTTCTCCAGCTCCATGTCGAAGGTGTCGATCCCGCTTCTGTTTAGTTTCTCCATCCTCCCTATTTCAGGGGTAGCTCAGTCTAGCAACCTTTATCTAGCAACCTTACTGTCTGCAGCTTAGGACCAGGTTATCCCTGCTGGATCTGTGCTACCTGTCTCAGTCGCTAGCTTTCTCATGGCCAGCAGTGGCATGTCCCGTGGTCTGGTTCTATACCATGGGGTAACATTTTTTTCTTCTGATTTCCACAGTGGCAGCATCATGGGCGTACCCACCGTGGGGCAGGGGGGAGCAGCTGCCCCTCCCTAGATGCAGGGGCACAAAATGAAAGAGAGCGGAGAGAGCAGCACAATGGCGGCTCCCTCTG